>QZGG01001868.1:0-51664 GCA_006409495.1 Sedum album
ATAAGTTAAAAACAAGCAAAGCAATAAGTTTTTCAAAAATTCTAAAAATGTACTCCATAAGTATTTCTCACTCATTGAATTCGAATGGCTTGCGTTTCACCATATGATGTACTCTCTCCATCCCATTATGAGTGTCTCATTTACTTTTTGGATGTTCCAAAATAATCTTCTGATTTCCTAAAATAGAAACTTTTTTATCTCTACATTTGCACCATCTTTCATACTTTTTATCTCACTCATTCTCTTTCTTACTTTTTAGCTTATATTTTTTAATTTTCTTAAAAACCTTGAAAGTTCTCAAATGGGACACTCAAAATGGGACGGATGGAGTATAAGAAAAATAGATGTTAACAGTAGGTGTAGCCCCCACTCCCATAAATCAAAAGACAAGTAGAGAAGAAAAGCATCAATCACATAAACGCAGTCCCAATCTTGTGGAGTTGAATACCCCATCCAATTCCACCAAAAGAAATTAATATGCCCCTTGATCATCCGGAAAACACACAATCCAATGAACCATAAGATGTGTATGGCCGAGTACACGCATGTGGGAGCATCTAGGGCTACTATTATGGCAATTATTTGATTGCATGACTAGTTTATATTCCCTTTGAAATTCGATGCGATAACCTTTAGGTTATGTCAGTCACAGACATTCATGAAGATGTTGTCTAGGGTTGAATGTGATTCGTGAAAGACTTAAACGTTAATGATTCGCAATGGGAAGTGTAAAGTTATAAAGTTCAAACTTCTTACTCCTATCCCCTTAAAGTTTGTCTTAAAGGACAATTTCACGAAATTTGAGATAGTAGTGAGTGTAAAATATATAAAATCTTATGAAAAATAAAATATATTATTGAAAATTATTGAAAATGGACAAAAAATACTAGTAGTTATCCAAAAAATAAAAGTAAACAAACATTAAAGTACAGACAGAGATAGAAGCAAAAAAATTATTCATGTTCAAGTAAATGCCATGCAGTCACTAAATGTGAATTTACCTTTTATTCCTCACAACTTCTGATGAGAGATTGAGATTTAAACATAAAGTTTGATGAGCTAGCAAGAGTGAATTCAACTAATCCTCGTCACAAGACCCTTTTGGCCTTCCCTTTACCCTATCTACCAATCTCACTCTAATATTAATATTGACGTATCATCACATTCACAAACCCTTTTGATGCCCCGGAGTACACTATCAATGTGTGATGGATCATCGCCGGTTCATCATATTCACATGTCTCTCTGCTAGCTGGTTCGTCCACAAAACTCATATGACGTGAAATCAATGCAAACTTATACAAGCGCGTGTCAAGCTTCAATTTGTTACTACGTAAATAATGACACTTTTTAAAAAAAACCTAACATGTAACTGTCTCATTACAAAAATGTTACATGTCACATGGGACGGAAATTCAATTCACTTCACCGTATTAAGCAAGCCAAACCCCACATATCAAACACTCCATATATTGACAATAATTAGTACGTATGATCACTAACCCAACTCGCACCTCATGACAAAACAACTAGTAGAGCTAGCATTACCAATCTTGACCTGATATTACGAATCAAGTCTTGCGCCATCGTCTTGCGCAACGATCGGCAAATGAAATTGGCCTGAGGGGATAAGATGAGTGTTACTTGAACTACCCTGAGAAAATTTGAAACTGATGGAAATAAAGGGGAGAGCTATTGAATGGCATATGCTGCAAGTACTCAAATAATTGTACATAGCAATTTAATTACTCCCTCCGTCCCGCTTTGTTTGTCCAAAAGCACAAAATGCACGATAATTAAGGTAGAAAGAGGGTATAAAATGTGTGGTTGAGAATAAATAATTAATAAGTAAATGAGTAAAAAGTAGAATGTGTGGTTGAGAATAAAGGAAAGTGGACAAACTTAAGGGGACATCCATGGGCGGATCTAAGGGGGGCTGGCAGGGTCCTTTGCCCCCCCTAATCCTGAAAAACCAGATATTATATGTTTAGGATTAGTTAAGAGGACAGCTGCAACAAGTAGCCTGGTGGCTTTGATTGGTGCTTGTACCCTGCTCATCCATGGATCGAATCCTGGATACACCTTTTTTTGCCCCCCCTAACATGAGTGGAAAGTGGACAAACATTATGGGACAGAGGGAGTACAAAAAATAACGATACTTAGAGAAAGCATTTTGATTTTGTAGCAAATGTAAGCCCTCTTATCTTATCTATGCGTTGGTCAATTATGTGTTGAAAAACTTGTCGCTGCATACATTAAGTGAACATATTTGTATTTATGAGATGAATTTGTCTTGGCATTGCATTATTAAATTTAAGGAATCATATTTTGATGCAAGAAAGCATCAACAAATTAAGGAATCATAATAATTTAGTTTAATAAAAACTTAAAACGACACTTCATTGTAGTTTAGATGTTGAGATTATGTGGCTTAAAAGTGAGAAATTTGACTTATCAGATATTGGTACCATTGTAAAGCAATATCTATAACATTTATTGTTGTGAACCATTTTAGAGGTTACTGTGATGAAATAGCATACCAAAGATTCCGAAAATGTTATGTGTAACCGTAAAATATGCATGTTATCCTCTCTAAATCCATCTCCAACCGGCAACCACACATGTTAACGACACTCAACGAGCTGTCTTAAACACGTACTTGTCAACTTCTATAATCTGCCGAAAATGTAGAGTCATCAAAAAGCTACCGCAAGAGTCACTTCAAATGACCTTTATCTAGCAACGTACATTACATTACCACACCTTATCCATCTGAATAGAGTAAAGTTCATCTTCATTAATCCAATCATATTCTCCCAAAACCCATGTAACCACTCTTAATCCAACACCCACTGATTTCTCCAAACACTGGTTTAGGGTTTAATAAACATCCAAACGTCCACTCCACACATACAAATTTTGGATCCAAATTGTTGAAAAAATATCATAATAACCTTATCCGTGTAAAACATTCTCATACTAATAATTATATTTTTAGAAAATACGGAGTAACTTTTTGCAGGTTTTTACGTTAGAGTTGGAATTTTGTGGTACAAAGGCCACCTGGATTCCGACACGTGTATGAACATTTCTTGTAGCTTAGTAAAACATCAAGGTCCCCATTTCTCGAACCATCAGCAAACTGACAACATGCTTATTAAATTACACAAACGTTATAAACCTCACAGAGACTTGGAACCTCAAAATTGACCATGAAAATAAAATATATTTCATACTTAATTGATAAATAATGAAAGCAACGCTTGTGCTTTAAATAGCTGGAGGCACCAACTTGCACAAACAATCCAGTTCCTTCTTCAAAAAATCTAGCTCCATTTTTCACAGTTAAAAAGAAGCTTAACAGCTGCAACTGATAAGTGAAAGACATGCCTGCAGAAATGGCTGATGCTTTTGAGGCGGATTTCGACAACATCCCTGAAATGGGCGCTCGTTTGTTAGGAAGCCGGTATGAAATGGGGAAACTAGTAGGCTATGGCGCGTTTGCAAAGGTGTACCATGCACGCAACATCCGCACCGGGCAGAGTGTAGCCATCAAATGTGTAAGCAAGCAAAGAATTGTTACAGGCGGCTAACCGCTCAAATCAAGAGGGAAATTTCCATTATGCATCGCATGCATCATGCAAACATAGTCAAGCTTTACGAAGTCATGGCTACAAAAACAAAAATTTACTTCGTCATGGAATTCGAAAAAGGCGGGGAACTTTTCGCTAAAGTATCAAAAGGCCGGTTCAGCGAAGACCTCAGCCGTAAATATTTCAAACAATTAATCTCAGCCGTCGGATATGCCATGCCCGCGGAGTCTTCCACCGCGACTTAAAACCTGAAAATCTCCTCCTAGACGAGAACTGGAATCTCAAAATCTCAGATTTTGGCCTAAGCGCGTTAAAGGAACAAATCGGCGCTGACGGCCTCCTCCACACGCAATGCGGCACACCTGCTTACGTGGCACCAGAAGTTCTAGGCAAAAAAGGATACGACGGTGCCAAAGTCGACGTCTGGTCATGCGGCGTAATCCTCTACGTCCTCATCGCCGGATACTTACCATTCAACGATCGGAATCTCATGGTGATGTACCGTAAAATCTATGAAGGCGAATTCCGTTTCCCGAAATGGACATCGCCAGATCTACGCCGGTTCCTCCTCCGCATGTTAGATCCCAATCCGAACACCAGAATCACCGTCGATGAGATAATCCGTGACCCGTGGTTCACGAACGGAGCCGATTCAAAGAATCTCAACTTCAATTTCCTCTCCGACGACTCCGATACGAAGTTTGACCACGATTTGACCAAGTGTTTAAACGCGTTCGATATCATATCATTTTCGTCCGGATTCGACTTATCGGCGCTGTTCGATGACTCAGGATGTGAATTCAAGGTCGGTGAGAGGTTCGTATCGGACTACGCGCCGGAGGAGATTAGGGATAGGATTGAAGCGGTGGCGATTGGTGAAGGGTTGATGGTGACGAGAGGTGAGGATTGGAGATTGAAGGTGGAAGGGTATAATGGTAATTGTACGATTGTGATTGAAATGGACCGATTGACTGATAAGTTGGTTGTTGTGGAAGTGAACCAGAGGGATGAAGTTGGAGCGGTTTGTGGGAAGATTTGGAAGACAAAAATTAGACCGAGGATTGTCGGGTTGATTTATGAACCGGAAGGTTTGTTGGCTACCGGATTGTAATTAAAAATGGTTCAAAACCTCGGTGTTATGATGATTTATTTTCGAGTTTGTTTTTGTAGTGAATTTAATTAAATCACTCATTTTTGTAAAGTGCTTTTGCTAGTTCACTTGATATATATTTTACGAAATTACCCTTCCATGATTCCATATCATCAGAGAATACTAGACTGCTAGAGAAAGGAGTGAATGCTTCAATGGGCCTATAAATGGGCTTTCCAATGGGATTTCCAATGAGCCGAATTAAAATATCTGATGTTACGTTTCTCCGAAAAACATGGGCCAAACCCCTGTCGCTGTAGCCCACTCACAAATTTGAGCCATGCAAGCATGTTCGAGATTCTTTTGAGGGACATTTTGTATGTAAATTTATAGAATTTTCGGATTATAATGTCACGTGTGTTAAAAACAGTAAGATCAATGAGTGTACAAGTCTATCAAGATTAAAGAATGAAGATAAAGTTTCACACATGTCAGGATAAGAAACATTGATACATGGAGTACATGATCCTACCATAACACCAAACAAATCATGCCCATGCTTGCAAAATATGTTTTAAAAAAGTTTGAGATGGTCAACTGCATTACCTAATTTGTATATTCCACTTTAATTTTATAAAAAATTAGGCGTAATAGAGATCATATAGACGCACTAGTAAGTATTTTATCCATTTAATCGTGACAGTATCTCATTTGACGCGTGCTTAAATTGTTAGATAATTTGAAAATATAATTTTGCTTCCTCAATGAAATCATAGTTATATATTTTTGTCTTCCATAAAGAACTCTCCATTTAGTTTACAAATATCTCACCAAAAGACAATGAGTGTTCATCAATCAAGCATATTATGTTCGTTCAGTTCAGGCTCTTATGCACGAAACGACAACTATAACATTGGGACGCGTCCTTCCCTGCCGAGCATGTGTAACTTTAAATAAACATGGCCTGCAGTACAATTAGAATTGCATTCTCGCATGTTTATCAATTCCATACGTTGATTCATTTGTCATAAATGTCGTGTAGTGGGTGCAACAAACATAATTCATCACCACAAGTTCACTTCAAATCACCCACTACAATATCTTCATAAATTAAATATAAAAAATCAATCACTTTGATACTTTTTATATGTTCTTTCCTGTCTAATTCATTAAAGTGTCTTGACAATATAAATAGTTTGTTTTTTTGAACTCTTCCCTTTTTTGTACATTTTTATCACCTTTCCTCACTTTCTCAAATTAAGTATCGAAATTCAAAACAATGCAAATCTCTAAATTTTCAGTAAAGCATTGATTAAATGACAAGAAGTTATTATTACAAAAAACCATAGAATTTCACAATTTTTTCCTTCGAATAAAAACCAATTAACCCAACTCAATTAGTCATGACAGGTATTAAACATATAACACCAATCGATAATTAATTTCTTCATGAGAATCACGATGACATTGACCAATCCCTGAAGACCATTTAATTGAGAAAAAACATTCATATAATATTAGTCGAAAATCAATGATCGCTAATATCTTACAAAATTCCATTGTCCACCTAAATCCTTAGTCTTCTCAAACATCTCAATTGTTTAATAAATATTTTAAGTACTAAATCTAGATATAGGGATAAATAATTTTTGTAAGACGAACACAATCTGAACTAATAATTTTGATTGATCTAATAGTTGAAATTAAGTTAGTTTTTAATTTAAATAGGTAGTTGAATATGCAAAATAAACGGACAATTTCTCAATGTTAATTATTATATATCAATGTTGAGATGATATTTTACTGTTCTACGTATAAATATATGTCCACCTTAATCTCATTCCGCCGGTAGGTTTCCTTAAATACATATAATGAAAATGCATATTCTATAAAAGTAAAGTAATATTTTTGTCTACACAAGCAAAGTTTATATTAATCAGGGTTGGTGTAACTACTTTAATTAGCGCTCATAATCACAATCACTAATCACTCTTCTTTAAATACTCTCTCAGATTTTCAAGCTTCACACAATCCGCATTTCATTCCTTCACTACAAAATCGGAGCATGATGATCCGCCGTCTCGTTTCGGCAACGCAATCGTCTAGTCATTTACGGCGCCGTTTTACGGCTTCATCCGCCGCCGCTGCTGTTGCTGCTGAGAAGATTGTTGGAGAATTCGATGCCAAATTGCCGCCGTTTGATTACACTCCGCCGCCGTATACCGGGCCTAGGGTTGCAGAAATCATACAGAAGCGGAAACAGTACCTTAGCCCTTCGATGTTTTACTTATATGACAAGCCTGTTAGTCTTCGATTGTTGACTTGATGACATCATGTTTTATTGTTTCCAGAAGATTTTCTTTTGATGTTGAATTTGTGTGAATTGATCTGATTTATTTTTATTTGTTTTATTTTTGGAATAGATAAATATCGTGGATGGGAAGATGCAGTACTTGTTTGATGAAAATGGGAGGAGATACCTTGATGGGTTTGGTGGAATAGCTACTGTGAGTTGTGGACATTGTCATCCACAGGTGGTGATGCAATTATTGAACAGACGAAGCGCATTCAGCACTCCACTATTTTGTATTTGAACCACGCCATTGCTGATTTTGCTGAGGCTCTGGCAAATAAGATGCCTGGTGATCTCAAGGTATATGATTTTTAACTGATTATATTATGAGGGACTGCATCGAATTACTATCATGATGACTGATAAGTGATAACATATTGTGATCTGATCAGGTTGTGTTTTTTACTAATTCGGGGACTGAAGCGAACGAGTTGGCCATGATGATGGCCAAGCTTTACACTGGTTGTCAAGATATAGTATCCTTGAGAAATGCTTACCATGGGAATGCGGCTGGGACAATGGGCGCTACTGCTCAGAAAATCTGGAAGTTTAATGTTGTTCAGGTATAAACGCTTCTTTTATTTTGTTATCCTCTTGTTTAGTTGTTAGATAGCTCCAATGTTCATGTATTCATTGAATCTCAAACTGTAAGCCTGATTGATTTCTTGCATCTGTATGGGAGCAAACAATAAACAATGTTATCTTTACGTATGATCAGTTTTTGTTATCATCATTGACACGTTTCTTGGCTTTGTTCATATCAGTTGTATGTCCAATGTGGAGCCATAATAAACATATTTATATAATAGTGATGAACTATTGGATTCTCGACACAATTATCTTGGCATTGCACTACAGCCTGTATCAACAAAAGAAATTATAATCACTGTTGTTTTACTAGCTTTTCATTTGTTTTCTTGTGTAAAAACAGACAGGAATGCACCATGCCATAAATCCTGATCCATATAGAGGAGTCTTTGGCTCAGATGGGGAGAAGTATGCAAAGATGTACAAGATCTCATTGACTATGGAACTTCAGGCCAAGTTGCTGGTTTCATTTCTGAAGCAATACAAGTAAATTATAACTTCCTTTTTCACTATCTGTGCTTGTTTTCATCTTGTACATGCGTATTTATCTAAGTATCTATTTAATGATGATAGGGTGTTGGTGGGATAGTTGAGGTAGCTCCAGGTTACATGCCAGCTGTTTATAACAGTATAAGGAAAGCTGGAGGCCTATGCATTGCTGATGAGGTTCAAGCTGGGTTTGCTCGCACCGGTAGCAATTTTTGGGGGTTTGAGTCTCATGGTGTTGTGCCTGACATAGTGACCATGGCAAAGGTGAGACTTGTTGGCTTTAGCCCCAATACGATATGTGAAGTGAGAATGGAAATAGATTCACATTTGTCTGACCATTATCGTCTTTAGCTCTTTGCAAATAACAAACTTCGGAAACAAGTCTGGCACAGTGTTGTTTTATATTGTAGTAGCAGTTACATATATATGTTTGCATATGCTTTGTTGAGAACTCACGCCTGTATCCCTTTGTGATTTGATTTTTTGTTAGATTTCTGAACATGTTCATCTATGTGATCACAGGGCATTGGAAATGGTACTCCTTTAGGGGCTGTGGTAACAACGCCAGAGATAGCAGAGGTATTGACTATGCGTAATTACTTCAACACATTCGGCGGAAACCCTGTGTGCACTGCAGCTGGTTTGGCTGTTCTTAATGTGATAGAGAACGAAAAGCTTCAGGAGAATGCTTTTGTGGTCGGTTCTCATTTGAAAGAGAGGCTCACTTCCCTCATGGACAAATATGAAAGTAAGGCAGATATATCATGCCTTGTGAACTCAACTTGTAACTGATTTCTAGTGTCACCAATTCACATACTGAGTATTGATCTGTTTCACATTTAGTCATCGGAGATGTAAGGGGAAAGGGGCTGATGCTAGGTGTTGAATTGGTGACTGACCGTGAACTGAAGACTCCAGCCAAGGTTGAGACTTTGCATGTGATGGAGCAGTTGAAAGGTTTGTTCTCCTTGAACCACTAAATTCTAAATACCTGTTCTAACAAGGAGACATCTACTGATTGATACTGTAAACAGATTTGGGAGTCTTGGTAGGAAAAGGAGGATTCCGTGGGAACGTGTTTAGAATCACACCTCCCCTTTGCTTCACCAAAGATGATGCCGGTAAATTATGTTGTCAATTCCGTCTTAATGAATCATGCACATGTTTTTTTCAAGTAGGATTTATAATGTGTTCTTGTATTGGATGTAGATTATCTAGTGGATGCATGGACTATACAATGTCAAAGATGTAAAGAGGAACAGCGCATGATGATTTAAAAATGACATCGTTGATCAGATCCATGAAAAAACCATGCCTGTGAAAAGCACCAAATGTTCATTGTAAATTTATAGGTCTCTTGCTACTGTTTGAATAAATAAGAGAAGAGTCAACAGCTCGTTGACTTTATTCTCTTCTTCAGCCAAAGTTGAGATTTATTGATTGGGTAGGACTAGAGTAGCAAAATAAAAAACACGAATAACATTTCATAAAATAAATGTATCAGAAATTATTCAGATTACAAGGTAATCAAGCAAGCCCTCATGTAATCATGACCTACCTATTTATGAGACTCTGGTGAAGTACAAGTCCAGAGCGCTGGACTGTAGAATTTAAGAGGGAGATGAAATTGCTGAGCAGTTGACTTATCTCCTGATAGATGGTCCTGCATTTCCTCATAAATATGCTTCCAGCAGCCATAAGTACATCACACATTTTAGACAAGTAAATCCTTGCTCAAAACCTTAGACTTGATCCTCTGATCCTCTTGCTACAAAGTAAGTGCAAACATATCAGATGTGTTTGTGACATTATGTGAACTAGGGATTCCTGCTATGAGGAATGAAGACATCATGGACTCATACCTTAGTCAATTCTTCAGCATCTAAAATTTAAAACTATATACTGCAATGTCAATCACTTAAATGTCGACATCTCATACTCATTCCATTGTTCTCATTTTATTAAAATCTCATGTTTGGGAGTAGAAAGAAAATGCATGTGCTTTTGTTTGATTTATCAAAATAAAGAAAAATTCCATTTTTGAGAGAATCTCAGCTTAATGAACAGGTCCAGTGAAAGAAAGACAGCACGCCTTGTGAGTTATGACTTGGTCTGTGTATTTTTACTCGATGGTTAATTTCCACTCATTCCAATTTCCATTTCACAAGCCATTCCTTATAACATGGGACTGATTATCTTCATAAGAAAAATTCCACGCCTTTATTCAGTAACAATCACCAAGCACAATTTTTGAGTCTCAATAATCACAAACCACCAGGAACCCTACAATCAAGTCCCCATCGACAAAGACAATCAATATGTACAAGCCATAATGATGTGGCAAATCTAACACTGTTGGTTAAAATTAAACAATAAGCAACAGCTTCACTAATGTAGGTGCACAAAGCTATTGCTTGTTTCCACCCACAATTCCTTGGACAGGGCCTCCAGAGAGGCTGGGAGATCCACCGCTGCTCGACCCCTTATTCCTTCCATCAGTGTTGCCAAAAACATCCAGATCTTCGAACAGTCTGTAGGATGGAATGAATGGCTTTGGTCCCGCAACAGGTGCAGCTGTTATGGGCCTGGAAGTTTGTCGTGAATCACCCTGCACACTTATTTCAGAAGTCTGTTGCTGAGGATTGATAGGTTGGGTCGGAGCTTGAGACGAGAGGCCATTGCCTCGGGAGTTATTATTGCCAACCATGGGTCTTTGGTTATTATAATACCCAGGGGTAGCTGCCCATGGAGGTGGTATGTAACCAGGTGAGTTTTGAGGATAATGAGAAGCTGAAAACATTTGTTCCTGTGGAGGATGTCGTGGTTGAGGTGCTTGTGAAGGGGAATTCTGAGGGTGAAATGACTGAGCCTGCTGTTGAGACGGATTAGTTTGTGCATACTGCTGCTCGAGATGGTTTGGCTGAGGTGGCTGAAAGTTCTGCTGTTGAGTTGAAAAAGTATATCCATGCTGTTGCTGCTGAAAGGCTTCTTGATCTTCGTACTGCTTCAGACTTGATGCTGTTGGGGTTGGGGTTGGGGTTGAGGCTGAGCCCAAGGAGCAACATAGTTATTGTAAGTAGAATGTCCATGGTAAGGTTGGAAACTGTTTGGATGCACTTCCGTAGTTGGATGGACAGGGGTTTCATGTGTATTTTGTGCAGGAGTTGCTGGAGAATGGGGTGATGATGTCGTTGTCAAAGCAAGGCTTAAGAGGTCAATCATGTCCTGGTCTTTGGTTGTCCTCACTGGTGGCGGCGGGTCAGCCAGAACCAGTGCATTGTTAAAAGGATTTGAAATGACTTCAGCGGAGGGGGATCCTTGTCCAGTAACAGAAGATGAAGAGAAATTGTCTGTGCCTCTAGTTTGTGAGTTACGATATTTTGAATGCCTGTAAAATGAGAGAATTATCAACATAAGAGCCAACAATTACTCTTTGACAGCGTTAACTTCAACAAAATGTATACAGATATTGAAAGAGCAATATCAATGTCTACAACTAAAACGCTATTTATTATGTCACAATTTCAATCCTGTACAACTCCTAGATCTGCAATTTTTTTAAGCCTTTTTCTTCATCAACAATCTTTAACCAATTCTGATTTTAATATAGAGAAGATACTACGCATATTATTTAGAATCTAATACGATTATTTCCTTGTTCAAGATGGTCTAACTGCAACTTATGCAAAGAAAGCCATTTAGTTGATAACAAAACCAACCTTCTAGCCAACTGAGCAAAGTCATCCTCCTCATCATCTACATCATCGAGCTGGTTATTATTATCTGGCGTAATAGGCACAATGGAGCTCGAATCAGGTGCCAGATCATGTTCTTTCCTGAGATCCCGTTCACTTGAAGCACAAGCATCAGTTGACTGGGAATTCGTATCGGCTGTCTGATAATGTGTTGGCAGGGGTAAACCAGATGCTATTGCATCGTGCTTTGCAAGCACACCTTGTAGATTATCATTTAACTCCAGACCTCGGCCTAAAAGCTCCTCGTCCCTGCAATATAATTCAGAAATTTGAACACAAATGCACATCTAGAAAACAAATGTGGCAGAACCTGTCAAGATAATTTACGAAGTTCGTAAAAAAGGCATGCTTGCAGTCTGAGAGGTACCCTGTCGAGGCCAGCATCTGCATAAGGCGTTTATGGTTGTAGCGACATTGGTTAACAAGATCAACGATCAGTTCGTCTTTAACTGCCTGTGGAAAAAGATGCAGTAAGGTCTTTGGTTCTAAAGCAGGCATATAATTGTCATAAAATGACTAATGTAGGTATGTACCTCACAATCACCAGGAGTAGCTGCTCTTAGCATGTCTGTTAATAGTTCTGCAACACGTCCAATCGCATCAAGACTGGACAAACTGCAATTGAAGATCAATCAGTGTAACAATTACAAGAAAAAATGGAAAGACCAAAGATCTGATAAAGTCAAGATCACATAGTGCAGTGTTGAGGGTAGATATATTACCTTAAAGTCTCCATCTCCGACGCCATTGCCTGATCAAGCCTCATTGAAGCATTGCTTGGCATACCATAACTGGGCTGAGTGTGTCTTACAGGTGGATGCATAGCTGGAGGAGTGAAAATCGGAGCTGCATCTCGTGAGCGTTCTGGAAATTCCATGCCAGATTGCTGCAAAACATAAAGGGAAACTGTGTGTTGAAAGGTGAAATAAAGCAAAAGTACGACATGCCCTTTTTCAATTTGAATAGTACAGACCCACAGAAATAATGCACATGATGAATCTAAACAATTCTTACAGCAGAAACTGTTATTATCACTTCTTTCAGTTTACATATCATAGTGTAGTGTAGTGTCATTGTACTTGCAAAAAAATTTCTTATCAGGCAAGTGAAAACGCTTTTCAATAAAAAGAAGAAGAAAACAAAAAGCAGGAGGAGATATTCCTTAATGGCAGAGGTTGGTTCATTAGTAGCTTACTCTGAGCTCTTCATATGTCCAGTAATATTGGGGATATTTTCCACCAGGACCACCAAAAGCTTCTTGCCATGAATCCAGCAAAACCAAAGCTTTATTTCTAACAGTCGCATCTGCCTGAAATATCATCACCACAAAAACAAGTCGGATTCCAATCCATATGAAAACATAAAAAGCAGTGTGCTAACAACTTTGCAGGGTTAACTGCAATGGATCAGAAAGAAATGCACAATCCAGATACTAAGTGAAACGGGAGCAATGCCATCTGACCAAATTAGCAATCAGTAAACAGAAAGAACACGTTTCACAATAGAGCAACAAAACCTACATATTGTTATACGGAAAGTTCAGTCAGAGAGTAGTTGAGATATGCCATTCTAAAGAAAAATGCAGAGAGAAAGCTAGACTGATATGCCCGTTAATAAGGTACTGAAATCAGAACACGTCACCTTCTTCCTCACAATTTTGACCATCTCCTGTAGAATATTCCTTTCTACGATTTGAAAATGGACGTAATCACCACAATTCTTCACCATGGTCTCCAAAAGCTACAATGCATATTATACGGTTGTAATTAGTCACGCAACCATAATCAAACAATGCATCTCATCAGTCTACCACATTATCTACGAGTCACTTTAGTATCATTTTTCACCTTGCATCCCAGCTCTTACGACAGTGGTTCACAAGGACCAGGTTCAATCCAAGGTGGCAATATTACTCTACAATCTACATGCTATAGAAAAACACACAGCAAGATGACATTAACAATCATAATCATACCGTCAAAGCTAGTAGTTGCACCTTGGAACTCTTGTGCTGCAACCTTTTCTTCACAGCCTTGACAACATCCTTTGCCTGCCTGAAACAATTCATAGGCTTCAGCTTACAGTAAACTTAAACAGTAGGTGACATAATAAAGCAAATGAAAAAATACCGCAAAATTTACTCATAGACAATTCTAATCACATTAGTATTCGAGGTGTTAGTACCATATATGTAACAGCGTAAACAAGTTAAACATTCAGAACTGTATGTTTGATTAATATTTTCATCGCTAATTTTTTCCGCTCCGAAAAAAGTATTTCCGTTTTTCACTAACTTATTTCAAGTTCACGGCTGAATAGATATCACCCTTCCATCATCAATTAACTGCAATCCATATTCCAATTAGTACCAGCAACCATCAAAAGTCACTTATAACAAACAAATTCAAAGCTACAAAATCAACAATCACTGTATTCCAAAGAGTACAAATCAAGTACAATCACTGTATAATAAATTTGTCAACAGGAAATAGTAAAAAACGAATAGCATACCAATGATTGGAATTGACAGAGTCGCATATTTCGATATTCAAAGTCCAATCAGGATCGATAAGAAGATCGCTAGTAGCCTTATCGACTAGAACAGCTGCGGAAGAGTACGACGACGAGGTAGGCATAATCATCATCATCGTCGTTTACTTTTCGTCTTCAGAAATCTCACAAATGAATCGATTGAGAAGACGAATGCGAGGGCAAAAATGGAAGAGAGAAAAGCAAACCCTTGCTTACTTTGTTTCCATCTTCAAAATAAAGCCTCTTTTTTCATTCTTTTTTTATTTTCTTTCTTTTTCTGTGCTGTCAGCCTCCGCTGGCTTCTTCAGCAGAGATTATTCTCTGCTTTTCATTAATATTTATTTAAATTTTTAAATAATATAAATGAGGGGTTAAGTTTTAGGAGGACATTGAGTATTTGTGAGACGGTTGGACGAAATCTCAACCGTTGATTTGATTAATCTGACGGTTGAAATTAAAGTTAGTTTATATTAAACATGGCGGTTGGATTTGCGAAAAACACGAAGCAGTTGGATTTTAAGGTTTTTTTTACTTTTAATCTCATCTGTTGTATTGATAGAAATCAACGGTTGAGATGTTGTCCCTCCGTCTTACAAAACTTTAGTTGTCTCCCAATAACCTTTTCCTACAAATGAGTTTTAGAACAACATATAAATTTGTAATAGTTAAAACAGAGTTCTGTGTGGTAGGATAGAAGAATTTAAAAATGGATTGAGAATGGAATCGAATGCGTCAACTTGATAATAAATGCAAGTTACTGGTTTCACCACACTAGTATTTATTGAAGCCTAAGAAAAAGAAATTTTGAATATGTGTTTGGTTCGAGCGGCCCCAATTAGATGTAGTTGAAATTTTACTCTGACCTCTCTCTAAAAATCTCCCCCGGAACTTCCTTGTAAAGCCCTCGGTTTGGGCGGGGAAGACACCCCTCCTCTCGGGGAGGTGGTCTGTTTCCTCCGCCCTCCCTTTCCCTTTCCTTAGCTTCCCTTTCCTTTTCCTGTTCGTATTTCCCTTCAATAATTTCCTCTAGCTTTTATGCTAGTTTCCCTCTAGCCTAGTGCTAGATTTCCTGTCAGGCCATGGGCTTGTCGTGTGAGGTGGCGTGGTGAGGACCGCCGTGGTCCCCTGGAGCTCGGCTGCTGCTGGGTTGGAGGCACTTGGGGATGACCAAGGCTTGGCTTTCCACCCAAGCCTCTGTGCTGCTTCGCCTGGTGGTGGATGCTGCTCGAGTGGTTCCACGGCGAGAGGGTGGATGGGGCTATGGAGCGGCCGGATCGACTGGATTTGGGTCTCTGGCGGCAGATCTGAGGCGAGCGGATTGTGATGGCGGCTCGGACGGATGCGGCTCGGCTGGGTGGAGGCGGATCGGATGTGGCTTGCGCGGCTTGGCTGGGTGATGGAAGAGATCGGGCTGTGGTGGCGGTTCGGCTGTCGGGCGAGCTCGGGTGGGAGGTGGCGGACGCAGACGCGGCTCGGCTGGCTGGTGCGCGGACGCGGCTCACCTGTTGGAGCGTGCTCGAGTGGGAGGTGACGACGCGGATGCGGACATGACGCTCGGACGAGGCTCGGACGTGGCTCGGACGTGGGAGGTGGCGCACGCGGTGAGTGGTGGCGGACGAGGCTCCGACGGGTGAGTGGTGGGCGGTGGATGCAAGCTCGGGTGAGTGGCGGACGGTGGGTGGCGGCTGCAGTGGGGGATGGTGGCTAGGGTTTCTCATGTCGCTAGGGTTTCTCATGTGGGCTTGGTTTGGGCCTGTTGGGCCAGACCCTGATTTTGGTCTTTCCTGCTCTCCCTGACCTAGATGCCCTCTCGGTCCTTGATTGGTTTTCTCGGGTCCGGTTGTTTGGACTTTGGTGAGTTCGCTGGGATGGTGCCGATCATGGCCTGCTCTTCATATTGCAATTACGAGACTTCCTCAACGTAGAGTTGTCTTAGATGTGTCCCTTCGATTATGTTTCATTTGCGTGTCCTGTAATATCTTTTCTCGATGAAATATTCTCACCCTGAATCAAAAAAAAAGAAAAAAGAATATGTGTTTGGTTCTGGCAGGGAATGGAATGGTAGGATCCTATCTGTCATTTATCAATATTAGGCAGTTGTCCTCTACCTACCATGTTCTGGTTTTTGTCGTGTTGAGATCGATCCAACTTAAACATCCAAGTATTTTTGCTTCAAGCATTCTCGACGAAGTGGGGTTGGCCTAGTGGTTAGGCACCCACTACTTGAACCAATAGGTTTCGGGTTCGAGTCATGGGGTAGGAGTGAATTCCAATAATCCCTTTTCTAAAAAAAAAAAGCATTCTTGTGTGGAGACAGATATTTTTTTGAGGTAAATAATGTTCTTCGATTCTCAAGTTTCACTTTTTTCACTTTTTATTCAGACAGTTCAAAACTGTGTAGTAATTATCAATTGAACTTAGTAAATTTTATATGTTGTAATTTCTTCCAAAATGGGTGGCTATATAAGTAAAGCAACAATCCATCACACAACATTTTATTAATATGAACACAATTCTAACCTTTTGTACAACAAAAACTCAACAAGACAAGAATTATGGTATTGTACATAAGTAGTGTAACTCCCATTAACAACCACAGAGAAAGAAACTAGTGTTTATTAATTACATTGTGATTGACTGATCAATCTTCACCTGATCTGTCTTCATTGATTTCCTGCAGGACAA
Source organism: Sedum album (assembly GCA_006409495.1). Taxonomy (NCBI): domain Eukaryota; kingdom Viridiplantae; phylum Streptophyta; class Magnoliopsida; order Saxifragales; family Crassulaceae; genus Sedum; species Sedum album. Next base: position 17,086 of record QZGG01001868.1, read on the forward strand.
CAATTAGGGCGACGATAAAAGCGTAGTCGACATGAGGATACACTGTCACAGCAAATGTGTCCTTCCCTAGCACGATGCTCTGCACACTGTGCTTCTTGTGCATCTGTTATTCAATCATTTCCATAAAACATCAGATTTTATGACTTTCTCAACAAATTCCTTGAAATTGGGTTTCTTGATGCATATCGGTTTTTATTAAATTACCTGAGCGAGGATGGCATTCGTGTTGCCAGCATAGACAGTGCATGATCTCTCAAACCAGCTCCCTTTGATTTTGAAGTCACAGACGTTTTCGCTTGTGTTGCTAGCTAGGAACACATCAAGCTCAGTCTTGAACTGCAGCAGTGAAGATTTCTTTACACTGAACAGCCATGTCACTCGAGCTTGTGCTGTCTCCCCTATACACTTGCCATCTCCTATGCGCCGATAAAGCCTTAAATTCCACAAAACCAAAAAAATTAACACATACCAAATATGAACCTATAACAAACCAAAATTTTATCAGTCAAAATTGTCATCGGACTGCAAGCTACTGACATTTAGTCCTATGTCGAGTTTTGATTCACATATATAGCGGAAAACTCAATTTTCTAATGGAAATATATGGTTTACCTTTTGTTGGAGGGTGAGGACAGGGCGATCCGCAGCATCCAAAAGAACGCGACAATCGCGGATACTAAAGAATTTCCCCTTGATCTTAAACATAACATTTCCATTAACATCCGTGACGGCGAAGTTACCTTCAGTTATTTTAAACAGTTTCCTAGCAATGGTCAGATCAACAGGATAAGGTGCGCAAAATTGAGGGTTGACGACCGCCACCTGCATGTTAGGTGCAGGGGCCATCTGGGGCATGGGCGGGTACGCCGGATAGCTTCCTCCAGCTGCCATCGATTTAATGAATATGATCGAGTTTGATGAGAGAAGGCTGTTTAGTTGTTATATTAAGATTTGTGCAACAAGTTGTTTCATTTCTTTTGCTTAAGCGCAATGATCGAGAGTGATAGTGTCGTGCAACACCGTGTGGAAACGGTCGAAGCGTGTGCGTGTCGGACACTAATAATGTTTTGTATGATTAAATAAATATTAAATTGTGAAGATAAGCCTGTCGGAAAACGATATGAATGAAAATATTCATTGTTTATTTTTCAATGTTGGTACATGTATATTATTAGGTAAGTTGGTTTGACTTTGATTTCAATTATGAGATTTAATATTCAAATTCAGAGTTAAAATCATGTATTCTATTGTATTAATATAAATTAATGATTGAAATAATGTCGTAAAATAATGGAAGGCTTTAAACCAAGGGCTATATAGCATAAGAATATTCATCAAAAATTTCCACTCTGATGCATCCAGTAAAATGCAACAAAGCATCACATAAAAATGGTAATAAAAGACACACTAGAAAAAGAAATTCGAAGCAACATTTATAATGACACAGACGACTAAGAAAAATTCATAAGAGCATCTTTCAACCAGAGAAGAAAAAAATTGGATTAGATGTAAGGGAACCCATTTTGTATGGTCTCTAGCAGAAAAGAATAACAACATTTATAACATGAAAATGCTTGAGAATAATAAGACCCATGAAAGTTAAGATTCTAATATTACATTCCCAAAAACGATCAATATCTTCCTTAGCCTGTCTTTGTCTTACACAGAAAACGAATGGCATTCATTCGGTGGTCTTTCCATTTTATTGGCGCTACCACAAGGAGCAGCCATAACTACTTGCCTTTGAAAAGTTGCGCAAAGTAAATAATATCAATTGTTTAAAGCATAGTCTATAAGATGATGATTTACAAGTACAAGGAGAGAGCTGATCGTGTAAAAAGCCATTTGCATCTGTGCCTTTTAATGTCAACTGGACTGCAAATTGGAGGAAATATATTCTGTGGCATCTGAAAGTCTGAAACTTGTGACAATTCGATATTTTCCATTTACTTGTACCATTTTTTCTGTTATAGACCTGAAGATATGGCTATTTTTGTTTACTATTTTCATCGATTCTACTCGTATTGTTAGAACATATCAAGACTTCAGCTTTAAGACCTACTGATCGATTCTCGAGAACTTCATACAATATATCCTGTAAATCAAGTATCTACTTCTTTCTCACTTTTTAGGAGAGGCCTGATTCCTTGAAATGGCATAAAATTTTGTTCAGAGGTTTTTTCGTTCTAATTCCATTTCGAAGAAACTTTGGATAGCATTACTTATATTTAAGCATCTGATTATCAATGCATCAATGAGCATATAACAACTTGTTCAAGTCTGAGAGAACTAAATATCTGTTGTCAGCCTACCTCGTCGAGCAGCTTATGATGAATTTTATTCTTTTTTCACTGTGTATGACAGGTATCATCTTTTAGATTTTTGGAATAATTCCCAGTTATCAAACAGCAGAAATCCTAAAATATTTTAGCTGCGGAAAATTTGCAATTCTTCAGGTCAAATCGCGGTATAAAGCTTATTCCGATGAGTTTCAGATTCACATAGTTTACGCGCAATCATTTGAAGATGAACTCCATATGCACAAATTGCATAGTGCATTTTAGACACTCACTTTCATAAAGATCTTGCTAAAAACATACACATCTGGTTGATAACAATTCAGAACTATCGAAATGAAAACCGTATGTTTCGAGGATAAAACAAAATTATAAGACAGCAAGTTAAAGGATAAAAACTAGGCTTATAACTTGTTGAGGATATTTTTGATGTTGGAGTATTGTGAAGTTGAGGTTAAATATCTTACTGGGTACTTTCCATTCTTTGAAATTTGTTGCTTGAGCATCCTTCGAAATTCGAATGAGGTTCCTACCTTTGCATGATGGCTATAAGCCTATAAAGCACAAAAAGACATTGAGGATCTATTCTGGTTACTTATTTTTTTGCAGTTCTTCAAAAACTAAAATAGTTCACAAGTACACTTGGACGGGTACTCTAGATTTGGGTCCGTCGAAAAAGAAGGATATAAATCTTTCTGTTCAAGATTCTCTGCTGAAATTCTTGTACATTGGATCTCTCTTATAAGGCACTCTTGATGACTTGAGGATAGTTAAGAGAACATATAACTGAGAAAGCAGAAAAACATCACCATTTCAGGACTTGTTGCATTATCGAAGGTCTAGGAAACAAAAGACTACTTCTAAAAAGGTAAGTAAATGACTTTGAAGGTTCCATATGAGTGTTACTTTCATGCAAGTGTGTCTGATCAAATGTGACTTTGATAACAGACATGTATCATCATCATAACCACCCAAACCACTCGTCGAGAATCCCAATTCCTTCAGAGAGGCATCTGTTCCTGCAACCAGGAGCAAACGGTCCTGGAGACTCAGGACTTGTTCTATCAACTGATGCTAAACCAAGACTGAAATGGACACCGGATCTTCACGAGCGTTTCATTGAGGCTGTGTATCAACTTGGAGGACCAGACAGTGAGTGGACATATTGATGTCAGTTTCATTTAGCTCAAAAAATTATAACCTTCCGAATTCAGAACTTATGCCAACTTAACATAATTATTTTCTTGAATTTCTCGCTTTCAGAGGCTACACCGAAATCTGTCATGAAACTAATGGGGATTTCAGGACTTACTTTGTACCACTTGAAGAGTCATCTTCAGGTATCACATCAAATTTTCCGCTGGCACCGTCAAAAATAATTTTTTCTTTGCAAATAAACCTATACATTTTCAGACTACACCTGAGACTGGCGGAACACCGGAGTCCGGAAGAAATTTTCAGCTAATCATTTACTGAATTTTCCGCTTTAAAATCTTTATTTCCATGTTACAGAAATATCGGCTCAGTAAAAATGTACACGGGCAGCCTTACAATTCTGCCAACAAATTTGGTAAAGACATTTTCGACTATTTCCCCAAGCGAAAATTTTCACAAATGCGTCAGTAAAGTATTTAAACGCGGACTTTGATGTAACGGTGACAGTAGTAGCTGGCCAGAGAATACCTGAAGTAATGGAAACTACTGTGAGCAGTTCAAGCACTGGATCTCAAACCAACAAGTAAAAATACTTTTTCAGAATTTTACGTCGAATGGATTTTGCTGAGTTCAAATTTTAATGAAATGAAAATTATCAGAACACAGATAAGTGAAGCTATACAGATGCAAATTGAGGTGCAACAAAGACTGCATGACCAACTTGAGGTATGTAATTTTTACTGTAGATTATTTCTTCGAATTTTATCGAAAAATACATTTAGATAAATACTAATATATGCAAGAGGAAGTTTCTCACTTATTTAAGAATTTTTTGTAATGTTTTCAGGTTCAGAGGCATTTACAACTGCAGATCGAGTCGCAGGGGAAGTACTTACAGTCCGTGCTAGAGAAAGCGCAAGACACGCTTGGACGACAGAATTTAGGAACGACTGGACTCGAGGCTGCAAAAGCGCAAATCAATGACTTAGTAATGAAAGTATCCACTCAATGCCTGGCTTCTCATTTCTCTGTAAATCAAGATGCACTCATTGGTTTATGCACACAACAAATGAAAACTACTCAACAGGCTAATGGCATTTTAGAAAATCTTTCGATGGGAGGATCACATGGTGAACATACTCTCAGGTTCGAGACAGTAAAATGCAAGCAAAATATGCACAACAGTCACAAGGAGGACGGCCCTAGTGGTTTATCGATAGGCGTAGGCTACCACGAAGAGAATAAGGATAAACATGGCAGCTATCAAGAGCAAAAAATAAGAAAACACGAAGACGAGGATGAAGTATTTTTCAAACGACCCACGAAAAAGCACCAGACATTTAATATGGAAAATGAGAGAGTCTCACTTGGGTGCAGAACAAATTTCTTCGAGCCAGTGTTGGACTTGAATTCACAAGAGGATCATGATGCTGCGAGAAGCTGCATGCAGTTTGACTTAAATGGTTTCAGCTGGACCTAAAGTGATAACCAAAGTAGCAACACACAGTTCATATTACACAAGACATTTTAATGCATCTAAAATCAAATAAACCTTTATGTATAAGAAAACACCAAAACATCTTTGTCAGAAATATTTACAGAATAAATGGCATTTTTCTTTGTCGCGAACAAGAAAGCAATTTCAATGTAATCTATACCTTGAAGCTTAAGCAAATAAAGTAATAAAATCCTTAAAGTATCATTGAATAAATTGTTCCTGTAACCTCCTAAAATCTGGTCAAAAATAATACATTACACGAAAGATCAATCAATGTAGTACCTTGCTATAGCAGAATGAGCAAAAAGAACACCATTGACGTAAACAATGGAGGGTGAAGTAGTGAAGACGATGAAGGAGCGATCTGAATGATGAAATTACAGTTTCCTTGGGAAATATTTTGTGTAGTAACCGTACCTAGCCCTTCAAATTGGCAACTTGTATCGTCCTGATTCTGTGTCTGAAAAAACATGTTGAACGCATATGATGCATTTCCATTGGCACCCAAATTGTTACAAGATGAGCCGTATCCTAGAGGGGTGCAGTCAGAGAATGTGCAAGCAAAATTGATGTAATACCCTAGAGCGCTAAGATCTTTAGCATTTGGATTGAATTTACACCATTTTTGAGGAAGATACTTAACGTCCTTGGCAGGAATTAAAAGTTTGCTGTTCCCTTTTCCTGATAAATCCATTCCATATTTAGGCTTCCCATCGTATTTAAAAATTCCCCAATGACGCTCGAAGTTCCCAGGAGCAGTGCTCTTAGTATCCTCATCTAAAAGTCCAAATAAATACACTTCAATGTATCCTGGTCTGAGCGGTGTGCCAGTTTTGGCTGCCAATCTTGGCAAAAGACCTTTGTAGAACCGATATGCGAGACTTATGTTTGCATGTTTATCACCATCAGTAGGCCATCCTACCTCCCCAACAATAATGTCATATTTCCATACCCAACAGCTTTCAACGCAGAAACCAATGTATCAAAATTTGCATCAAATACATTAGTATAAGAAATCCTACCATCCACAACAGGCTTAGCTGGACCGTCAAAGAAAGCATAATCAACAGGAAAGCCATCATTTCCATAAAGACTCAAAACGGGTAAATGTTCACAGTAAAAGGCGCATTGTTCTTGTTTAAAAACTGTACCATTTCGGTCATTACATCACTAACATCAGGTCGAAACCTTCCAGCAGACGGAACTGGTTTGTTGGGAGGTGAGAAATAAACATCAGCGTTCAAGGGTACAGTTGCCTTGATGGTATTTCCATGACCTGCCTCATTCAGGGCATTTTGAATATTCTTTAGTGCTGGTAGCGTGTTGTTCAGAAACGAACCATTGTATGATGTCAAGAAAGGCTCATTTGCTACTGCTACATACCTGCATATAATACCATCAATGTTAGCGTTGAACCAAGTTGAAATAGGCACTAATTTTCATTCCCTACTAGAAAATCCTACTCCAAAAATTCATAAAACTTAGAACAAATAAATCTCATTAGATCGAAAAAGGAAACACTCACTTAATATTAACTCCGCCCTCGAATGTATAATCGGTAACATTCTCCTGTACCCATTTCTTAGCACGGTCATAATCACACATAGCATCAAGCTGATCATTAGGTATAGCAACCATAACCTCAATTCCCGACCCAGCTAAAGCACTCATTGTAGACTCATCAGAATCAAATAGCTTCACTTTCTGAATCCCATTGTCTTTCAACATCTGCACAACCGTTTTAGGAGGTAATTTGTGTGTCGCAAGTGTTCCCCAATTCACACCTAAACCCTCCACACATGTACCCAAAAATGCCACACACAACAATGTAAGAAGCCTCTTATTCATACTAGTTGTTGATGCATGAAAAAGAGTGGAGGAATTGAGGGTTTTGATGGTTATATGGCGCGAAGAAATCTGGTAAAAAGGGTGTCCGTGAGAAAACTGACACCGTTTTTGACAAAGACACAAATAGAATGTACGAGGATTTGTTTGGGGAAAATAAGGAAGACAAATTGACTTGCAAGAATAATGTGAAGAATTAAAATTACTAATACGTATTGGGAATGTGTGTCACTTAAATAGTTGGGAATATTCGAGGTAGAATTTTAATGTAAATCGCGGAAAAATAATATTTAATGTAATATTTAATTTTTACCCACATCTTTATATTAAAATTAGTAGAAGGGGTAAATATTATTTTTTTATATGCAAGAAAAATAAATCGAGACAAATATTTTGAACCGGAACGACGCCGTAACTGATTTTCGGGTATTGTTTGGGTTGTCTGGGAATCGAATTGGGGCAAAATTGAAACACAAAACGAAGCCCTAAAAATGGCGATCGCGCGAACGGGAGTTTACGTTGACGATTACTTGGAGTGTAAGCTTTCTCTCAATTTTCTATATCTCAATTTTTCAAATTCCGTTAATTTTTTTCAACATTTCAATTTTGCAGATGCGAGCACGTTGCCAGCAGAGCTTCAGAGGCTGCTTAACACTGTAAGAGAGCTCGAAGACCGTTCCCAAGGTATAGTCAGTCTTCAGTGTTGTGTTACTGTTTTGTTGGATTTATTTGTTTTTGTTTTGGGATGAAGGGATGATTAATCAGACTAGGCAGCAGTCAAACTATTGCTTAAGCTTGTCGTTGGAGGGGCTGAGGAGAAGAAGTTATGACCATGAGCCTTCGTTGATAGACTGCATAAGGAGATTGAATCTAGTCAGGATAGTGCATTGAGTTTATGTACTGAGAAGGTGTTGTTGGCCCGCCATGCTTATGATTTGGTAGTGTTTTTTCCCTCTTTTTTAAACGTTTTCTAATATTTACCTTCAAAGTATGATTTTTGAAATGGGCTGCATCGAGAGATATGTTGAGCACTGGTTAGTGAGTCAAAACAATGAGGGTTTCTCATCCTTACTTTCAAAAAATTCTAGATTCTATAAAGTTTGTTTATTTGATTTAATTTGCGTGACTGCAATTTCAGATTGATAGTCATGTGAAACGTCTTGACGAAGATCTTGTCAGCTTCGCAGAAGATCTTAAGCAAGGTTGAAATGTTCATTCCTCTATTCAGTGTACTCAGGGTTTTTAGGTTGTCCTAGCATGTCATGTTTGTTTATTATTTTCTGATATCATTATCTATTCTTTTGCAAATTTTATTTTCTTAATCGATTGTCTAATCCTTTTGTTCACTGGTGATATGTTTCTTTTGTGGAATTGATAACTTAAAGAGGGGAAAATAGCACCAGATGAGCCTACAATCCTTCCACCGCTACCCATAGTCCCCAAAAGTGAAAAACACAAGATTTATGTGACTCCTTCGGCCAAAAGGCTTGGTTCAGGGACAGAACTTGGGATCAAGAGCGCTGATAAAGATTTGAACTCATGCCTCCTCCAGGAAATTATAAGACCGAGTATATTGCCCCTATGGATGTGGATCAACCAATTGATCCGAATGAACCTACCTACTGTGTCTGTCATCAGGTATGGACTTTAATAAAAATGTTTGCATTTTTGTATTTAGGGATATTGATCTCTTTTCATTTTTAATGGCTACAATATTTCAAATGAGGTGGGTATTTCGGCCAAGTATTAGTTGTTAACTTGTTATTGCCCTTTTAAATGTTGGATGTGTGCATGTTTTTTATATTATCTGACCTTGTGTTTGGAACAAGTGAGTCCATAGTCAAGGCTTTTAAGTTTTAATTAATAATAAGAGGAATTCATTTTTATGAATTTGCTGATATAATGATCTCTCCGACTCTTTGTTTTTCTTCTTAATCAGGTGTCTTTTGGGGACATGATTGCTTGTGATAATGAAAATGTAAGTTCTTTTGGCATTCTGATCATTGCATTATGCTTGCATTTTTCTTCTATTAATTCCCGAGTCCTGACAACCAATGTTGTATATGTTTATTGGGCAGTGTCAAGGAGGGGAATGGTTTCACTATGCTTGTGTCGGCCTTACTCCTGAGACGAGATTTAAAGGAAAATGGTATTGCCCAACTTGTAGTCAGCTAGTTAGCTGCATATAAAATCCTGCAGTTGCTTAGTGATTAGAGTGATGGAAATCATGGGTCAATACCAGTTCCTAAGGCTGTTGTAGCTGGAGATAAATCATGTAAGATGTGCTTCTTCCTTTCCATGCTCATATTCTGTGCACCTGATGACATGACAACTTTTGTTTAGAAAGCTCTAGCCTGTTGCACCAGTCAGAATTGAGCATTAATCACTGTAGTGAAGCTGTACTTTTTTCACAACCTATTATGAAGATGTTACTCTGTCGTATTTATATACAGCACTTGAAATTTGTCATCCTCAAACTCTCCTCTTTTTGTACTTAGTGATATACCAGAAAGACAACCAATGACAAGCACATGATGTTAGAGTGATCCTGTCACCACCAATAAATTTGTAGAACTTTTCACAGCTCAGATGAAAGGATGCCTCTTCGTCAAGCACATAAAATCATTCCTGATTTCTGATTCGAAGTACTTTAATTTAGTAGTGACATGTACAAGTATACATCTGGGAACCAGAGGGTGATTTATTACAAGTTGTCATGCTCAATAACTTGTGCACCTCTCCACTGTTCGCCGGGGTTCACAACTACAGGCACCATCATCGAAGCTGGTCCGGTGCAAATGAAGTAGTCTTTTCCGAATTTCTCAGCATAAGAGCCAGGGCCAGACAGGTAGATATCCTCATAACCCATTCGAATTACCCTAAAGAAAAGCTCGCGCCCCTAGCAAAATCACATCATATGAAGGTTTTCAGATTACCACAGTATCAAAATGCTAGTTCAAAGCTGCTCGGTTGATAAAGTACCTGATCGAGAAATTCATATTTAGAGGGTGCTGTCCTGTGGAATGGCTTTGATCTTTCAGCTGGAGGTGCTGTATACACTCTGCTAAGCTTATGTCCCAAAATGGTAAAAGGAACTTCTTGTGAAGTCCACTCGCCGACTTTTTTTTCAGGCTCAGGTGCAAAAAACCATCCAGGTGATTCAGTCTTGACAGCTTCAGATGGTGAAAGAATTTCAAATGGAGATGATAATGGAGGCTGTGTGCAGTATGAGCACCCTCAAGACCTTGTATTGCTGTTCCATTCCGCTTTTTGGATATGAAATGAGTGAGAATAGCACTGGTTAATTTTACCGGTTTACGGCCGTTGTTCTGCACTTTGACCGCTGTAGCCATACTCACCGGGTAAAGCGAGACAACATAGTTGATGTCAAGGCTTCCACTCTTGCAGCTCAATTCACCTATAACAGAAGAAATTCACTCATTGATTATTGATTCAGTTTTAGTATGTAACAGATTTATTCAGCTCTAACGCTGCAAGGCTAATAAAGTGATACCTGGAGGGCGTCGATAGCGTCAGAGTCGACATTCTCCACAGTCCAATCTGAAGTAGCAATAGGAGTGGAACCCTTTTCATCATTTAGTATCAAGCCAATCCCACCTTTGGACTTTAACGAACCGGAGCCACCGCTACTAGGAAGAGTGTAAAGAATCTCTTCGAAGCCATCATCTTTCCAATAAACTTTGGGTTTGTAAGAAGTGATATGAGCATTTGGTATTTGGAGTTTGAGTGAACTCCCATTTCTAACAGTGAGTTCAGCAAATGAAATGCCATTGCTAGATTCTGTAAACTTGATGCCTTTACGTCCGAATCGATCTTGCAATGACTCTACCGGGGATAAAACGGGTGGTGATGATGGTAATGAGGTTGTGGTGGTGGTTGTTGATGACTTGATGATGAATGAAGAAGTGGGTTTTGGGAGAGTGAATGAGTAAAGAGACGCCATGATGAGTTTGAAGTTGGTGATGATAGAAGAAGAGGAATGGGAGCCTCACCTTTTAAAACTTGATCCTCTGTTTGAGGCCTTCATTATGTGATCAATAACATATGCTCATTTTCTAATTTGTATCCAATTATAAGCCTTAATACATCTTCATAAAATCCATTTTACTTAGGATTTAATTTATTATAATTTTTCGATAAATTTTAATAATTTATATTTAAAATATTGTCCTACCTAAAAGAATAAGCCTTTATTTATTTTATAGAAAAATGAAATGCGTCGATGTTCAAAAACAAATGTAATTAAATGACAAAACGAAAAGAGAGGTGCGGTAATTACTCTCTTAACTCCATCGCCGCTCCCTTTCCGCACTTCCACTCCTTGAGCTTCCACCTTTTCCTATCTACCCAGAAACCACCTTTTTCCCTACATCCTCACGGCCTAATCTCTGCCACCCTGAATCAGGTGCGTCCTTTTCTTTAATGCCCGGCTTTTTTGTTTTTTTGATTTACATTCTGAATACGTTTTGTGTGGTATTTGATTCATCCGGTTGTTGATTGTATCACTTTATGCCCATTTGGTTTGAGGGTCAAAGTTTGCATCTTTATGGATTTGTATGAGGAGATTTGTTGGTTTTAGGACAGTGGATTTATTAGGGCAGTGGCAATTTGGGTGAATTAATCTTTGTGTGATTATTGAGTTGGGCTGTGATGGATTGCCTGATAGCAATCTTCACATGCAAGCAAATGATGGGTTGATCGCCTATTGAAAATGGTGCTCGGGAATTAGGAAAAGTTCGAGTCTTAAATGAGGTTTATATCTACCTCTGAAGACTTATTGTTGTGATTGTGCATTTAGTCTCCAAGATTCGGAATGAAGACATCAAATGATTGAGAAGCCAGTATGCAACATTATGTGTTTTGAGGAATCTTGCAACTTTGTTCCTTAAAGTTTGATGATAATATATCTCATTCAAGGCAAATGTTTTGTTCCATGATTTTTTAAGTGTGTTGGAATCTCTTTTCCTTAGCTAGTAGTTAGATTATATGAGAAGTCTCCTTATTTCAATAGTCTATTCTATCTTAACGATAATCATAGAAATTTTGCTTCAAATATTTGGCTGCCTTATGATTAACTGACATCCGAAGAGAATGTTCAACTTTCTGAAGCAAGTTTTTCTATTTCAGTTGTGAAGGCAAAATCCAATTGTATATATGTCTACGGTGGGGAATTCAACAAATATATTCTGGCAAGAATGTCCTGTTGGGAAGAATGAAAGACAAAAGCTGCTTAACCAGAAAGGTTGCGTTGTATGGATTACTGGACTCAGTGGCTCAGGTTTGTCTCAGAATTACTTATCGTACGACCATTATTATTTTTAGTTCACAAAATATCCTGGCTCGGCTTTTCACATATGAAGCTAATTCCTCTACATTTTACATCAGGAAAAAGCACATTGGCATGCTCTCTAGGTAGAGAACTGCATTCCAAGGGAAAGTTATCTTATATTCTTGATGGGGACAACCTTCGACATGGTTGAATAAAGATCTTGGTTTCAAAGCAGAAGACCGTACTGAAAATATACGCAGAGTTGGTAAGAATATATTTCTGTTTCTGTATACCAACTTCTGAAGCCAGCGTGAATGCTGATTGTCAGTCTATCAAAATGGTTTTAAATTGTTTTAGCTAATAAGCACAACTTGTTATGAAAGTAGACACCGTGGCTGCCAAGTATCTCTATTCTTTATTATTATTACTATCAAAAAGTATCTAAGATCATGCTTGTAGTTTATCATAGCGGCCGTGACTTCTGTTTTTGGTTCAAGAATTTTCTTAGTATTTTAAAGCTTTTACTCTTCAACCAAGCAGGGGAGGTAGCAAAACTATTTTCAGATGCTGGCCTTATTTGTATAGCCAGTCTCATTTCACCATATAGAAAAGACAGAGATGCTTGCCGTGCAATGTTGACAGACTCCACATTTATCGAGGCAAGCCCGACTATAAAGTTTTGCGCCTGGTATGAGATGACAAAATCTATAGTTGTGAAATTTCAGCTTTTCTTCTACAGGTGTTTATGAATATGCCCTTAGAACTATGCGAGAAAAGGGATGCAAAAGGCCTTTACAAGCTTGCTCGTGCTGGAAAAATCAAAGGTTTGCATCTGAATGTGTAATGATTTAACTAGTGCAAGTAACTGTTAAATTACATGCATATGGTTTTTTTAATTCTTGCAGGTTTTACTGGTATAGATGATCCGTATGAGGCGCCTCTTAACTGTGAGGTTAGTTGTATTCCCATTTAAATTCTCAAATTCGTAATCTAAGATCACATTACTTTGCTGATGTCTTTCATCTTTATCAAGATTGAATTGCGAGAGAAAGATGGGGAATGTCCTACTTCGACTGCCATGGCAGGGGAAGTTGTATCATACCTTGAAGAGAAGGGATTCTTGAAGGCAGATTGATCTACTTAACAATAACAATAACTTCCTATCGCATATACTTTGCAACAGATCTAACGAAACCTCATAACTTCCTATCGCATATACTAGTTAATCTATTTACCTGATTTGAAATCATTCTGTACTCTCCATTGGGAGATATTGAACTTATACTCATCCCGTTGCACTACTAGAAAAATCTCATCATTATGAATTGATATACATAAACTAATAGGGTTTTTTTAATAAAAACTACCCGTATAATAGTTGTTTTTTAGGAACCACCCGTTTAAACAAAATTTTCTGAAAACCACCCATATAATTTTTTCCGTCAAATTTGAACCACCCCATTTCATATCTGTTAACTTTTCCGTTTATAATTATTTATTTTGTTTTTTTTCAATTTTGTTAATAAAAAAATAAAAAATGAAATCTAGGGTTTCCCAACGCCTCCATCCGCCACCACCTCCATCCAACCGCCTTCATCCACCACCGCCGCCATCCGTCACCACCTCCACCGGTTACCACGTCCACATTGATTCACTCCAACGCCCTTGCCTACATCACCACCTCCACTTCCACCCCACCCCTCTACCTCCACCAAGAATCAAAACCTCAAATCCATCGACACTTTCAGAACCACTTAATCTTTCACCTCATTATCCTCCTTAATCCAACTAAAAGATCTTTCCCATAACTTCACCAGCTTAACCTAGACTCATTATTTCTTCCCAACACTTCACAGCCTCCAGCTTAATGTTAGACTCTCTTTCCATTCATTAATTCGTCACTAAATCCATCTACTCAAGATCCTAGATACCAATTAGGTGTTGGTTTCGAAGTAAAGAACTTGGTGAGGGTGGTAGTCTCGATCGGACGAAAAGGGCTAGGTGGTGGTGCCGGGATTTCGGACTAGGTGGTTCAAATTTGACGAAAAAATCATATGGGTGATTTTCGAAAAATAATTATTAAACGAATGGTTCTTAAAAAAACACACTATTTTACGGATAGTTTTTGTTAAAAAACCCAAACTAATAATAGTAAAGAGTGCTAAACTCAGCGCCTTGTTTTAAATACTTATGTCTTGACGGCTTGGCCGATTACAAACCCTGTTTTAAACTCAGCCCGATTAGGAGCAACTTGGACTAAATATATTCTCCGATTACTATACCAATTACCATTACATATATTACTACAAAAGAAGCATTTATTTCATGAGATAATAGCACTGAGAAACTCGAGTTTAAGAATTAGAGTTTGATATTATCACAAATAGAGCACCAAAACTGATGCAAGGGTTGACCACTCAAAAGACCCAACCTTGCCTATAACATCAAACGGTGACAAAAGTACACCTAAAAATGCATACAGACATGGACTTCACTTCACCTGACCAACCAGCAACCATTCTTCCGATCAATACTCATCATAAAGCAGCACCAAACTGCCTGTGCACTCCACCCATTGCATTAATGCAACACTCAAAAATGGGAATGACAACTGAATGAAGAAATATAATTACGAGACCTGGTGGCGAGCCAACATGTGATTTGATGCCACAATTAGAATACAACATGGATAGCAACCAGAAGATGATATGTAATAAATTTACGACGACAGCATGGATTGAAGAGCAAGTTGCTGATGAGGCTGCAGAGCTGAGAAGGTTGATGCCAGAACTGCAGGGGGCAATCTTTGTTGTACCTGCCTCAACACATTTATCATCCGGACAACCGTCTGTTCTGTAGCTAGATCTTTCCCAGCAAGTATGACCTGATATAATTTACAATAATTGTATGACCATGGTTGGAAAGCTTCACTAACCAATAGTGAAAGTAACATAGAATTTTTTGAGTACTATTTATAAGCTATCAAACTTATGTCAGTTTCAGCTCAACCCCCTATTATGACACAACAATTTTAAATCAAATTCAGAGGTTCTGTGATCTCAGTTTGGTTCTGCTGGAAGGAGACCCAACCCCTTTCAAACATAAATCTAATAACCAGGACCAATACTTCAGACTACATGATCATTGAGCAAAATCAATTACCATACATTAATAAGGGAGACGGTGATTATGCATGTCTCTTACCTCAGCAAAGACTGTTACGATCTTGGGAAGGTGCTGATTTTGGTCCCCTAAGAGATCTGGATCAGACCTGCATATGGAACACAAATACACAGAATTCAGACACTAGTATGTATACAAGATTGAATGTCTGAATCTAAGCTGCTTATATACCTTTCCACCATGGCGCACAACTGCTCGTGCACTAACTTAGCCTCTACCAAATCACCTTTAATTGGCAAGCACCCTAGCCATTTTGGCACAATCTAGATTGCATGGCATAATCAGAAAACCATGGAAAATATACGAAAAAAATGAAAGGACTGAAAAAATTGTCAGAGTAAGGGACATGATTTTGCCCTAACATTAGCCAACTAGACGTCAAGCACCAGAGAAACCAAGATAACATAAAATTTTGGAAAGCCCATCCAATTTATATAGAAACCACAGTAAACAACATTAGCACTCAGAACTTTTGGTTGCAACATCTATTCCTCTTTGATTTTCCAGTATCTTACAAGGGAAATCAGTTCTTCTAATTGGACTTGATCAGCAACAAAACAATGGCTCAAGAAGTCCAATCAAAAGTTTATAGGGGAAAGGGATACATGAGAGATCTGAAAGATTGCAGTGGTAAGATATAGGCAGGATTCATGTACAGGCAGGTAATAAGAAATAAACACCGTACTTACTTTGAAAAGGAGAATGAACACAAATCGTCTCAGCCTGTGAATTTAAATAGGTACCTGTGCTCCACTTATGCTGCCGCGACAAAACTGGCAGATTTTTCCAAGAGCTGAGACAGCATTGTCATATGCCATTATATTGTCGGAGTGCAACGCATTAGGGTGTGATATTACGACATTAAGCCTAGAAAGAGCCTCTGCAGAAAGAGAGAAAACAGCAACATATCCATTAGATAAATGGCAGGCGTTATCATGTAATCGTATTGGTTGATCACATTACCTCCAACAAGCGGGTGAAACACAGATCCACCGAATTCCGCACAAATACCAATTCCATAAGCAGCAGCCTGAACAAAGGAAATTGTGTGACTGAATGGAAGTTCACTGGTAAATTTTAAGAGCAACAGATGCATTCTAATATGCTAGAGCTACAACATAAAATTAAAACCTGTCGAACATCAGGACTTTCATCATGGCAGGCTTCCAAAAGAAATGGGAGGTACATATCATAGTACCTACATGCCTTAGTGTTAGAGAAACTGCAAATAATAATAAACATCAACATTATTCAATAATGGCATAAGTGATATGTGGTATTACTTGAGGGCACTCTCTCGACAATGTTCAGCTATATCATCAAAGATGCAAATGGCAATCCTCCTCTCTTCAGCAGTTCTATCCTTTCCCTGTAAATAAGTTAAAGGTCATATCTCCCTTACATTCTTTTTCAGTTCATTGCACAAATTTTCAAGCTGTGATGTTGTCGTTGTAGTAATTAAGAGGTGATATCACTAAGCAATCTGACCAGCCTTGATTAATGTGCAAATACTAACATCTAATAACTTTGTTGCGAGGTCATATGTTTAGTAATCGATATGACTGTACATTAATATGTTAGAACCTTCAAAGATCTTAAAAACTTACCCACATAGGAGTAATATAAGATGATAGCTGATCAAAAAGTGGCAAGAAGGAAGCCTTGAACGTTTTTATCAGTGCACCTAAGCAGTTACCAATCTGGATCACAAAAGTAGAAGACAAATTTTAAATCAAACTCACCATGACAGAGTAAATCTTTGTATCAAAAGATAGCTAAAAATAAATGAGGTATGTACTTGATCAAATAGCTCTTCTTCCTGCTCATTTTCTTCCTTCAATAATTCTCCTTCCTCGGCATCAAAATCTTCGGCCCTTGCCCTATCTTCTCTCTCTTTTCTTCTGGTTGAGCTTGCAGTAATGACCTGTTTGATCTCCTCCACAATGGACCTTACTTGACTTTCATCAAGTATGGGTCCACTTATCTGAAATAAAGGAGTCGGGTGAGTTTGTTTCTTTCTTCGCCCACAGTGGAATAACGAGATTTCATGAACGATAGACAGTCAACTACTAGATAAAACATAAAAGTTAAAGAAAAACAAGTGGGAAAAATGGATTCTAAATAAAAGAGTTGGAATTATATCGACCAGTATGCATTCGTTCAGTGCATCCAGCATATTAGCACATATCTCAGTCTCATGTTCCTGAAAACAGCAGTCGAGATTAAGAATTAACGAACATATCATATATATATAATTTCTTTAGATTGATTGACTGATACATTTAAAACATAAGCTACCTTGTGTAAAGCTTCCACCAAAGCCGGCACAATGTAGTCAGACAACTGCTTGATATAAGACTCATTGCGGCCTTGAGATTGTCCCTTCTCAACAGCTACTTTAGCTGAACGCAGCAATTCCGGCATCGCTGCAAAATATGAATACTTTAAACCATATTCTCATTCTGTATATTCAAAGTTGCAAAATTAACTGGAATGGATGGGGTACGCCATACTGTTAAAAACATATTCCCTACCTGAAACAGCAGCTTTTCTAACTTCTTCATGAAAATAAAACTTTAACAGAGGCACCAAAGTGGTTGCAACCTACGTTGTGTGCAATAATGGTAAGAACCCCAACAGAATCAATCAACAAGTATGAAACAAGTACAATCAATGTAGAGCGCCGTATGTGTACCGGGTCAATCCATGGGAAAAAGCCTTCTTTTAACTCGTCAGCGTAACAACACAACATATTACACGCAGTGGCTTTTTCTTCCAACACACTAGTCTTGATACCGTATCTTTTGTCCCCTAGTGTGATAGTCTCAATACTATCACAATATAAAGTCAATGTCAAAAACCAGATAATATTTCAGAATTACTCATCGAACCACAATAAAAATCTTATGTCCCAAACGAAAACATAAAATGAAACAAGCGAACACAGGTTTTTTTAAGTTCCAACAGTTATAGTCAAAATGGCTACAAATAATAAGGAAATGCACTTCATATCAAAAAGAATAAGTGCTTTCTGGGCCAATATTGATTGTGTTTTAGTACTAACACAAATGACCAAGAAAAGATGACAATTTATAGAAATAACTAGTTAATGACATTTCTGAAAATGTGTGTGAAAATACAGCAAGTAACAAACCTGTCATCATCAGAATCATCAACATCAGCATCTGAATCTGCAGAGGTAATTATAACATCAGGCTTCAGTTGTGCAGATTGAAGCAAAGGGGGCATCACAACACTCATGTATGGGAGAAAATCCTGCCCCAAGCATTTACAAAGCCTAGCCCATGCCTGAAGTTTCATACAAAACCTTTCAGGAATTCATATGGCGAGTGTAGCAAATAAATGACTAACAGTCGAGTATTAAACAATCACAGAAGTACCTGCAGCATATAACTGGTTGTTGGGTCATCTGCTTCCATTTGAGAGCCTTGCAATGACATAAGTATTTCCATGACCTAAGATGGGTTAACCAAAAAAGATATTACAGGTACATGACTTAAAAAAAGACAACTTGAAAGGAAACCTTGTTTGACCACAAATATTCTTATGATATCTAAAAACTAGCTAAAGCTCTTGATTTGGCATCTACCTCTCAACTATGCAAAGGAAAATAGTCAGGCTAAATGAGTATAAAGGCCGTAAAGTGTTATATGATTCAGTCTTGCTGGGATGTTATCATGACTGAGAAAAACATACTGTAATACTCGGCAATTTATATATGTTGTGCCACAATGTAGTTTTGTGTTTGTCACAGCCTCATAGGAACCTACATGAGTGCCGAACATAAGCAGTAAACTGTAGCAACTCCATCTCACAACAGGGTATGTAAATGAAGCAACCACTTCACCCCATCAGCTTGAAGCTAATTTTGCTAACACTTATCGAGGTTTTCAAACTACTTTTGAACTTCATTATAATATATTTTTATCCTCAGATTTGCTTATCTTCTTCTTCTAAGATGAATGTTGACTTCTTTTAAGAACAACCATATATGACCTTGAGCAGTCAGACTTAAGGAAAAACTGACTAAATAACCTAACTGTCACCTGCTTTGCGTCATCCCTGAATTTATCCTTCCCCACAGCCATACCAATCAAACTAATGCACTCCATTGATTTTGCACGGAGCATTCGTGTTGACTTATCATTGGCATTGATCAGGATAGATTTCAAGTAAGGCATGACAGCATCATAGTACTTTTGAAAGTGCTCCTGGAAAACTTGTACAGCATCAGTCATAATTCAAAGATGCACCATCATTACATACACGAATTATTGAACTTGCAAATTACCTGTGATGAATCTGCCACCGATGCTAAAGCGGTCAACGCACCCTCCTGTACCAGTTGCTTCCCATTCTAAATGATAGACGCAAAGCAAATGTATTTAAGTCCACTAGAAGAGTACTATATGGAGCAAATAATGTGAAAAACTCATATTCTGAGCCAAACAGCTACCAAACACATGGTACTCAACGGGATAACTGAGGAATATGCAAAATAAACAAATTGATTAAATGAAAAGCTGACACGTGAATGAAGAAAAACCTGGAGGAGAACCAGCAATTTAGCTACAAGGTCATCCAAATATGGAATTAATGTATCTGGTGTGCAGTTCTCACTGAAATTGAGGACTGCTGATGCTGCATGCGCCTAATACCAAACAATAGAGAAAAATTAAATGATAGGAAAAGATTATCAATGATGTATATCAAGTCACTGTTTCCTAAATGTCAGCACAAACCTGCACTCGAGGGTTTTGAAAATCTTCCATGGCTCTGCCAAGTGCAGGCAGTACTAGATGGTGAAAATGTACTTGCAAATCAGGGCCCAAGTCTGTTGATAGTTGTCCAATTGCATTAATAGCTGCCCACCGAACACGTGGGTGTTCATCATGGAAAGATTTCAGGACCATGGCCACGATTTGTTCAAGATTTTTTATCAATACCTGAAAAGCACGTATTAATAATTTATTGCCAGCAAAATACCTGTTTAACTGACTGAACTTTCAACAACAACTTGACCTTCGATTCAAAGTTGAATAGATATGAATACCTTGGAGCACCCTTCTGCAATTTGGGCCACTGCTATGAGAGTTGCATGACGCTTTTGCCACTCAGGGGCAGCCAGGTAGGCTGGAAATATCTCTGAAGCCACAGGCACAATAGTATTGCCACCTAAGGAAAGTGATAATCTATCTAAACACTCCTGGGCTACATTATAGTTGGTAGATTCTCCAGCATCTTCATCTTCCGTCTCTGCAGTGTGCCAGGCAGGATCATCTTCTATGTCCAATAACATAGTCATCAAAATAGCAAATAACCTCTGTATAAACTGTGGCAACTTTCTCATCATTCCAGGTGCTCGCTCCCTAGCTTCAGCAAGTGTTATAACAAACTCAACAGCCAGATGCCTAGTACCCTCCTCCAAAGAACTTGCCTCAGCAATCTGGAGCATCGCACCAACCACATCAACCAATTGCCTTCTCAAGAATCTCGGTTCTGTACCAGCTAATTCAATCAGCAACTCCAACGCCTCTTGAGCAGTTGCCTCTTGCCCACCGTTGAGTGCCTCCGTCAAAGTCTGCATCATCAACGGCAACAAATCCTGAAACCTATCCCTGTCAGAAGCACTAGAGAGAGACTGAATAAAGTTAATCGACGCTCCAAGCGCCGCAATTCTAACATCCGAATTCGTTGCAGGGCCCAAACACTTCAAAAACAATCCATGAAGCGCAGAGAGATGCGGAGTAAGAGTATCACCAACATACAACTGCGCAAATATCATCAATGCCGACTCCTGCAACCTATGATTATCCGAATTAACACAATGAAACATAAACGGCAGCAATTCAGGCCATCCATTATCAGGCAAAATAGCAGACGCCAATACAGAAACAGTATCACAAATCTTTTTAGCAACACTCTTCACATCATCCCTCTGCAAACAATTCAACAAAACTGACTTCACATTCAGACGAGTCGACTCAGCAAGCCTCGGCCAGATGAACGAATCACCATCTCTTTCCCCAGTCAACTGCTTCCGAAGCAAAATAGCCGACATGGCACGTGCTTCAGGATGTGGCGAGTCATGTAAAAGTTGAGCGAGCTTTATTACTAGCGCGTCAGCGTGATTCTGCTTGCATATGTTGAACAAAGCTTCGGCTTGGGAACGCTGCTCGTTTGTCGACGACATTAGATGTGATATTAGGGTTTCGAATTGGGAGGTGTCTGGGCCGAGTACGGCGGCGATTTGAGCTTGCAGGAGTTGAGATTGGTCGGTCGCCATCGGAGCAGGGGATTTGAAAATTAGGGTTTCTGTGGTGGTGTGAAATTTGGGGAAGAAGACGGAGTTGAGTTTCGACGACTGGAGGGAAGATAAAGTGCGTAATTATTAAATTAAAAGTTGCTTTTATAATTAATTATTTAATGCATCACATTACTAAAAAAGTACTCCTATCATTTTGATTCATTATATACTTTAATACACATTTTTAATTAGTATGATAGATTTGAACTACCGACCTCTAAGAACAAAAATTTAACGGACGTATGAGATTTTGTTTAGCAGTAGAAGCAGCCGGAGCGAAGCCGGAAGGGTCCCTAAGAGTAGAATTTAGAGTTCTACAGCACGGTGACAATTGTGCTTGATTCATTATCCGCAACAGAATCTCTGAAGGATAATCTCTCATGCAGCCAATTCTAGGACCAGCTCCTGTTGTCCATTTACTTGACAACCGTTTACCCAACTGGTAAAATCTCATACCCTGCAAATGAATGCAAAAATAGTTAACTGTGTGTTCAGTCGCGCCATGCTTTAAATTACTTGTATATATACCGGTAGAAGAAAGGTGAGGCTACACAGCCTAACTGAATCCCCCATTCACGATGCTAATCAAAATAAAATGCAAATTATTTTACTACCTCGTTCTTCAAATTTGTTTAGTTTTCAATTTGTTGTCATTTAAGTTTGTCTGCCTTCCTCCAATCACACATTTTTATAATTTAATTATCGCACCTTGTGTCATTTTAGATGACCAGTGATTTTTCGTAGATAGTAAGACAATCAATTGTTGATTAATTATAATCTAACAATTGAGTTCTAAAATAAAATAACCATAAATTCCATTCGTCCTAATTTTTTCGCAAATTCAACCTCCGGATTTGAATAAAATCTAATCTAATTTTAACTGTCAATTATTCAAAATCAACCTATCAGATTTTCTATTAATATTTTACATTTACTAGTATTCTTTGCACATTTTGATATAAAAATATATTATAAAGTAATTAAAGAGAACAGCAGGGGTATTATCGGGATGAGAAATGTGGCTTCAAGAAAAAACCGTTAATTCCACCCCTTGCGTTTTAAATATAGGATAGATATCATGTCTTGGATGATATATAAATTTTGTATGAATCCCCGTCGAAACCACCTACCTATCCATTTTTTCTAAATAGAATTTTATCATAAGTGAATACTTTATCATAATAGTTCAAATGGTGCTTCAATTTTTTATTCTAGAACCTAATCTTCTCAACTACAACTAGACCATAAATGCAATTAAATACTTAAATGATTACATAAATTTATTGAACTATACGAAGCACAATTATTAATTCATTAATAAGTCACACAGTGCTCACTCTATCTAATAATTACAATCAAAATTAATTTCACTATTAAGTATAAATATTCATTTGCATTTCTCCAATCGTTTTCCTCACTCTTTTGTCTCTCCCCAAAACCCTAACAATCCAATCCGACCCGATCCCATTCGCCATCCGTCCAACCTTTCTTCTCCGATTCAGTCAACTGATTCATCTTCCTTGCCTCGATTTTTCGTCTTTTTCTCAGCTGATTGATCGATTTTAAAGTAGTTTTTACGTCGATCGATTTTTAGGGTTCGATTCGGACCTGGTTGCTCCGGCGTGGTGTTTGATCAGTTAGATGAAGGTTCTTGCAATTGAATGTTTTTTTGATCGGTTAAATTTTTTGAGCTTCATCAATTTTGGTTGTTTAGAAAGGGGACAAGTGGAAAAAGGGACAAAATGTTGACTGTGTTGCGTGTGCATCTTCCTTCGGATATACCAGTTGTGGGGTGCGAGCTTACGCCTTATGTGTTGCTGCGGAAGCCTGATAATAATGCGACTATTGATGATGTTCCGGAGTCTGCTCCCATTGAGGGTTATTTTTTGAGATACAAATGGTGAGTATCTTTGATCATGTAGCCTTCCCAGTTCTTTGTGCAGTTTTTAATATTAGTGTGTATCTGTTCCGAATTTTGAATTTAACGAGAAAATATTACTTAATTTTTTGATTCATGATATATTCTTAGTTAAATGTGGAACAAGAATTTCAGACGACATGAGAATTGAGAACTTTCCCGTCAACTTGTCTGCACTGTCTTGTTGGAGTCTCACAAATTGTTAAATCTTCATCGGTTTATTTCACCCTTTGTTGAATGCTCATCTTTACCTTGTAAGTTTTGACGAAAAAACATTACTCTACTGCATCCATTAGTCTCATATGTTTAAGTAGACACCTAGTGGTTTATCTATCCATGCTTGTGAGGGGAGTGTTCTGCATCATTGAAGTTAATGTGTCTGTATCTTTCGGACGGTGATTTTTATTCATAACAATTCATGGATTGCAGTAATTAAAAGAATTATAGTCCGTTTTTTTCGTTTGTTAATGATATTAATTTCGCATGTTTTGCAGATATATGTGTAACTGTATCACTTAGCTTAAACGTTTCGTACTTCCATATGTGTGCTGCTGTTCCAGGTACCGTATTGAAAGTGATAAAAAAGTTGTTATCTGTAGTGTGCATCCATCAGAACAGGCCACTCTGCAGTGCATAGGCTGTATCAAAGCCAAGGTGCCAATACAGAAAAGTTATCACTGCACATCTAAATGCTTTTCTGATGCGTGGTCACATCATCGCACTCTGCATGAGCGTGCAGCCAATGCTGTTAGTGAAAATGGAAACGAAGAAGATGAGGTTTTGGGGAGGGTTAATTCTACTGGGTCTGGCACAACTAGCCTGGCTGGGTCATTGTCACTCCCTATCATGTCTAATGCTTCAAATACAGTATATCCTGCAGTCGTTGCGCAAAGGAGCGGGGGAGAAACTTGGTTTGAAGTTGGTCGTTCAAAAACGTATACGCCTTTGGCTGATGACATTGGCCATGTTCTAAAATTTGAATGTTGTGTGGTTGAAGTTGGGACAAAAATACCAGTAGGCCCTTCTAGTACTCTCTTAACTTCTCGAGTTATTCCAGCCCCGTCCCCTACACCACGCCGCCTAATCTCAGTGCTGAAGTTGATGTGATGGGGCATTCATATTCAGAAGGCCGCTTATCAGCATCAGGAACATTTAGTGTGCTTTCGTATAACATGTTGGCTGATTCTAAAGCATCCATTGAGTCGTACAGCTACTGCCCTTCGTGGGCTCTTTCTTGGCTATACCGAAGACAAAATTTGTTAAGAGAAATTATTGGCTATCAAGCAGACATAATTTGCTTGCAAGAGGTAATTATAATTTATAAGCTGATGATATATATGATAAATATAATCTCTTATTATTGGATATTGCCAGCAATTTTTTAGTTGTAGCCTGCCATCATGTTAGCTGATTGAGCTCTGTAGCTATTCTGGTGCTCTCTCTAGCCAGTTATTACCACACATTTGGTGTAGTTATTTGCTGATTTACAAATTTCCTCACAGATAAGGGCTTTAATAATTAATATATTCCGTTTCTGATTTTCTTCAGACTTCAATTGTTTAAGTAGTTACTTGTGACCTCAGATGTACCATCTTGAAAAGAATATATATGCTTTTAAGTGATTAACATTTGTTAGTTCTCATGTGGTAATCTTTCATATTTTGTTGAATCATCTAGGTACAAGCAGATCATTTTGATGAATTTTTCTTCCCTGAGTTGGATAAGCACGGCTATATAGGCATCTTCAAAGGGAAAACCAGCGAGGTTAGCTTTCAGCCATTTCATTCAATTTCACTCATTGCGTCGACATGTTTTCCTATATGCATTCCCAACTGGTTGTAGGTATATGCCAGTAATGCTGCTACAGTTGATGGGTGTGCAACCTTTTATCGAAGAGATAGATTTTCTAATGTCAAAAAATATGAGGTGATCATCTTGTGTCAAACTAAACGTCCAAAATTGGGTTAGTTATATGTGCATTAATTTCTTAATCTTGGGATGCAGGTAGAATTTAATAAGGCTGCTCAATCTTTGGCAGAGACTGTCGCTCCAGGTGCTCAAAAGAAGCTTGCACTGAACAGATTATAAAGGTTCGTTATCAATTGTGCTAAAACTACTGCTTCTAATTAATTGCTTACCCATTAATTTCGCTTCCTAGCACTAATATGTTTTGCTGGTTTATTAGGATAATGTTGCATTAATAGTGGTTTTGGAGGCCAAATTTGGTATCCATGTGGCTGATAGTTTGGGTAAACGGCAGTTGCTCTGTGTGGTACGCTGATGCAAAATCACTCTTTACCTGCCATTCAGCATCGATCTATTTGCTTCAGATTTCACTCTGAAGTTGAACCTCATGTTTAGATATTGGAGTTTCTTTGCCATTATTGTATACTTACTTTAAATCACCAAATTTAATTTGTCACTTTACCAAGTTATGCTGCCCTATGAAAGGATGCTCATAAGTCTACTGATCTTTTAATGCATGTTCTGCAGGCTAATACACACGTAGATGTTCAGCAAGAGCATAAAGATGTGAAGATCTGGCAGGTGCTATTCATCATCTCCTTATATTTCTTGAACTATAGGACATTCAGGCGCATGAACTTTTTCGTATCAGTTGCTCATGTGAACAGGCTGTGTGAACAGGTCCACACTCTTATGAAGGGGTTGGAAAAAATTGCTCATAGTGCAGAAATCCCAATGATAGTCTGTGGTGATTTCAATTCCATTCCTGGGAGGTACATTTTTTGCTCATTTGTTACGCTCTAGATTTATCTGTCATCCTAGACCAACGTATCGTCTCCTTATTTGCAGTGCGCCACATGCACTTGTTGTCATGGGAAGAGTGAATCAAGCACATCTAGATCTCAGTGTTGATCCACTAGGAATCTTACGTCCACCTTCAAAACTTTCCCATCAGCTTCCTTTGGTATATTTGTTTGACCTATCTACTAGTCAGTGATGTCTTATGTGAATTTGTTGAAAGTTGAAACCATAAGCACAATTCAATTATTGGGTTCTTGGTGGTAGATTCTTAATAGTATATCGGCGTATCAGGTCAGTGCTTATTCTGCCTTCGCAAGAGTTGCTTCTGGGTTGGGCTTCGAACAACATAAGAAAAGAGTAGATCACGCAACCCATGAACCACTCTTCACAAGCTGCACTAGAGATTTTACTGGCACCCTTGATTATATTTTCTACACAGGTACTAAGAAATGCTAGAGCTAGGCTTAGATGTGGTCTCAAACATTCTAACCAGAAAATTACTTCTTTGGTGTTTCAGCAAACTCCTTGACGGTTGAGTCATTGTTAGAACTGTTAGATGAGGACAGCTTGAAGAAAGACACGGCATTACCTTCTCCTGAGTGGTCATCAGACCACATAGCCCTTCTAGCTGAGTTTCGATACGCGCCTAAGATGAAACGATGACTATTATCAGGTAGGGATCATGTAGCTTGATTGTTTTTACTCTTTGCCTTCATTTTGCCAACACTTATATTGTAATTGTGCTTTGTTAGGTAAAAACCATATCCGAAATTCCTTATCTTTTTGCTATGGATACTTTCAATTTACTTGTGACAGGATTATATGAGCTGCTTCTAATTTTGCAGGCGTGGTGCATGGTGTTGTATACATTTAGGCGAATCATGCAGATCAGCATAAGTTCTCAAGTTCACTTCTCAACAAAAGTTGACATAAGATGTCATCTAATCCAAAATAATGTATGGTTTTAGAAACTGACGATTCTATATACAATATGATAGCAACCTATTCACCTTAATGAAAGTACGTGACAGATGACTGGTCACACCTAACAAAAGGATGCTGCTTTCCATAAAAGTTGGGTTAGTATGTGCTGCCTTTCTTATGCTGGTATTCGAGGACTACATATGTAGGCGACCCGGCAAAACACAACTTGCAATTGCATGTTTTATCATCTTTTGCAACTGTTCAATCAAAAAAAATCAACAAATAAAATGTGAAATAAATAATAAATAATTCCATCCTAAAAGTGAACGAAAATCCCAAAAAACCCTAGAAAGACAAAAGGGGCAGCAAAGCAAAAGCATCTTCATCAACCACGACCTGACCCAGAAATTCCCGCTGGCATTTCCTCCCGAGCCCCAATCATTACTTCCCTCCGATCCCAATTCCAATTCGCAATTCAATTTTTCACGATTGACGGACGACTCACTCATTAGTCGTCAATGGCATCAAGGAAAGCCACAACAACCAAGTCCAGGCCCGCTGCTAACTCTCCGGCATCGTCCACTACCACAACAACTACCAATTCGTCCAAGCGGTTTCCCGAAACTTCAGTTGACTGCCAGACCTCACCGGCTACTTCATCAGCTCCGAAGCTACATCATATCTCCGAGCCTGTTGATGTAAATGGATCTAAGGAGAATGTTAGCGTTACTGTTCGTTTCCGCCCGCTTAGGTCTTTTTTCAGCTCCTTAAGCTTTGGTTTTTTATTGAAGTACTGTAAAATTTTAAGGTTTAGTGAGAATATTGGTTGCTGTGGTTTAGCCAAAGAGAAATTCGTCAAGGGGAGGAAATCGCTTGGTACGCTGATGGAGAAAGTATTGTCAGGAATGAGCACAATCCGGCTTTGGCATATGCATATGGTATGCACTTATGTCTAACACTCCTGGCCTACAACGTCTTAGTGTTTGTATGTTATACCTATATGCATATTTCCAAACAATTGCATGTCAGTCACAAATTAAGCCTTGCATTTGCAGCAATATTATAGTGCTGCCATTTGCACATTTGTCGGTTAAATTAACATAAACTACTATTATTGTTACTTTGATATTAGATGTAATTTTAGAAATTTAACTTATTGTCATGTTGTGATTTATTCAATTTCAATTTTGTATTTGCTTGTCCCATTTCAGATAGAGTGTTTGGCCCAACAACAACAACTCGGCAAGTATATGACACTGCTGCTCAACATGCTGTCAACGGTGCTATGGAAGGAATCAATGGTAATAATGAAGAATGAAACTTATGCTTGCTTCTTTTGGTGCAAAATCATTAACATCTTATGCTTCTTACAGGCACAATCTTTGCATACGGTGTGACAAGTAGTGGAAAAACCCATACAATGAATGTGAGTGGAATTCTATCTTTCTCGCAGTTTTGTTTTTTTAATTTCACCCATGTTTGGGTTATTTTCTCTCGATATCTTTTCAGTAATATTCCTTTGTGTATGTTCCATGACAAGACATCTAGTTACCTCTAATCTTAATATTTACTTGAACTAACAGGGTAATCAAAGATCTCCTGGTATCATACCTTTGGCTATTAAGGATGTTTTTAGTATCATTCAGGAGGTACTTCTCGTAAATATATAAACATTTGTCTGGTTTATCTAGCGGGCTTTCTAATTTGTTTTACTCCCGTAGACACCTAATAGGGAGTTTCTACTTCGCCTGTCATACTTGGAAATCTACAATGAGGTTAGCTTCTAATCTGGCCATGTTATGGAATTGCCAATTTCTTGAATCAGATTTATTAACCATCTTCTAAGTGATTCAAATGTTTACTTGTTTCTTGGCTCATTGAGTAACCACACGAACTATCTTATGCTTTGCATAGCCATATTGCAAAGCTACGATGAATTGATAATATTTTTGTTTTTAACTTAATTAATATTCGCAGTCACTAATTGATTTTTTAAGTTGTTGACATTGCTGCATCCCCGTATTCTTTCCTGACAGGTTGTCAATGACTTGTTGAATCCAACTGGGCAGAATTTAAGAATCAGAGAAGACTCCCAGGTAGATAAGTCTGTTGAAAAGTGGGATTACAGAAAAAGAAATTGACTCTCAGCGTATATAGTGAAGTTAACTACCAGGGTATATAATTGTGCTGTATCTTGAATTTAAACACTAGTGAACATGCTTTTTTACAAATTATCAGGGAACTTTTGTTGAAGGCATTAAGGAAGAAGTTGTTCTATCTCCTGCACATGCTTTATCATTAATTGCTGCCGGGGAAGGTAGATTTTGTGTTTACTCTATTTCGTTACCATTATTCTCTCCTAGGAAGTTTTGCATGCAAGATGGTCCTTTCATATTGTTCTTGTTCTTGATCTTCGGTCACATCTAATGAGCTTCAGATTGTCATGAACAGAGCATCGTCATGTGGGGTCAACCAATTTCAATTTGCAGAGCAGTAGAAGCCATACAATATTTACATTGGTATGGTATTTATGTTTTCTAGTCATCAATAACACTATGTACCTCAACCCTTTATTTAACTACTAAGAAATTGAGTTCATTGTAGCTCAGTTCAACTCATTTTAAGCAGAATCAAACTAACATAGTGTCACTTTTACGTGTGAACAAAAGTGCATTTTTCAGTCACTTATTGTGTCTTGCATGCTTATCATTCCTATCTTACATTAAATGCTGTTTTCTGGATGTCATATTTGTAGACGATAGAGAGCAGTCCCGTTGGCGACAATTGTGAAGCGGAAGGTGTTAACTTGTCACAGCTGGTAAATTATGATATTCTTAGTTGTTAGTTTATTTGTCTTAACTTTTATAAATTATTTCTCACCATGTCTATTGGATTTCGTGCTAATTGTTATCTTGTCTGATCTTCATTTACTACCTATGTTCACTTAGTTTTTTGTGTGACCGAGAGAGTATCCTTATGCTGTCTGCTCATGCATGCAGAACCTCATTGATCTGGCAGGTTCCGAAAGCTCCAAGGCTGAAACAACTGGCGTCCGGCGAAAAGAAGGCTCCTACATTAATAAAAGCCTGCTCACTCTTGGAACTGTGAGACATTTTAGTCTGATGTAACTCAATACTAAGTTTTATTGTGTCATCGTTATGCTCTGGAACTGTGTAGACTTGTGTAGTGATGCCTTAGTCTGCTTTCTTAGTAAATAATTTTCATCTTGGTAAAATAGAAATAAGGCGGGTAAATTTGACAGAATTTTCTGTTTGTTGTAATGATACTCCAGTGACAAATTTAATATGTGTACTTATTAAATTATCGCAACTGGAGTGCTAAGGGTTGGAGTTTTTTATTCCCATACACATTGTTTTATGACCTTCAATTTTTTGATTTTAAAATTTGTTCTTAGTATGATCTCTATATTTCATTTAAGTTGTCTTATTTGAAAATACTATGCTGCATCTTGTCGCAGGTTATATCAAAGTTAACAGACGGAAGGGCTACTCACATACCATACCGGGACTCCAAACTAACCCGGCTCTTGCAGTCTTCATTAAGTGGTCATGGACGTGTTTCTGTAAGGCATCTAATTTTTTGTTAATGTAAAAAGTTGACAAACATCATGGGCTCTTACAGTTACACTTTTCGTATAATGTCCTGATGTTTGTGGTATTAACACCGTATGTTGGACTGGTGACAGCTCATTTGCACTGTTACACCATCGTCAAGCAGTTCAGAAGAGACACATAACACATTAAAATTTGCCCATCGTGCGAAACACATAGAAATTCAAGCTGCGCAAAACAAAGTAGGACAACTATTACGAATGCTTTTCAAATTCTTCCTCTATGCAGTTTGTGATTGGTCATAACTCTGTGTTTTCACAGATTATTGATGAGAAATCACTCATTAAGAAGTATCAAAACGAAATACGCTGCTTGAAAGAGGAATTGGAACAGCTGAAAAGAGGCATGATTATGGTTCCTCAACTGCAAGATGCCGGCACCGATAACTTTCTAACCGTGAAACAAAAGGTAAAACTAGTTGTTCCTGTTTTTTTCAAATGAAAAAATAAATTAGATATGCTGTTCCTTTTGCTAAAATGTTGTGAACTTCCATTTTTGAATCATGAGTGTTGGCTTTAGTCTCGATTTATCAAAGGCATCTTCTGCTACACTCTTATCATTTGATAAAAACAAAGATGAAACAAAGAAGTGTTTGCTTGCTAATATATTATGTTTTTATGTGTAGGTCGAAGATGGTCAAGCCAGATTACAAACAAAATTGGATCATGAAGAAGATGCGAAAGCTGCTCTGTTGGGGAGAATACAACGATTAACAAAGCTGATTCTGGTTTCTAGCAAATATTCACAGCCATCAAGGCATGCCCACCGCGCAGGTTTAAGAAGAAGACATTCCTTTGGCGAAGAAGAGGTAGGACTCTTGAAGTTTTTTGTTCTACCCATATACCTACATAATCTGATTGTTTTATCAAATGAACAGTTTTTGATGGGATTAAGTGTGCATTTTTGTTTCATACTCAAGTCATTCTGTTTGAATATTACAATGTGTCCTACACGTCTCCAGCTTGCTTATCTTCCACATAGACATAGAGATTTGATCTTGGATGATGAAATTGTTGAATCCGACACTCCTGTAGAAGGACATTATGAAACTGTTGATGAAAGATTCAAGGATGAGAAAAAGTCTCGGAAGCCAGGCTTGTTAAGCTGGCTAAAACCACGGGTATGTGCAATTTTTTGCCTTTATATATGTTCAAGTGTCGTTAATTTGGTCTAAGGAACTGAATATTTATCTTTTTCCCTTCTTCCTCCCCTGATTAAATATTTTTCAGTCGCTTCTATTTGTTGTTTAATTGGCCATTTGGCCTTACTTGCTATGAATAAGTTATTCTTTTTTACCTTGAAGCCGTTGAATACATTCAAATACGAATTGTATCCTTACTGTGTATAATGTTATACCTTTGTGACATTTTCTGTATAATAGAAACGAGAAAATGGAGCCACTACAGCTAGCTTGAGCGACAAATCTAGTGTAATTAAATCTGTTAGCTCTCCTTCAACTCCACAAGCAGACAACGTCAACTGCCATGCAGAGTCCAGGCTTTCTCAGTCATTACTCACAGATTGTTCTCCCTCTGGGGATCTATCAGCAGACTCCAGACAGGATACACATATTCTTGAAGAGAATTTGTTAGCACGAGATACACATTCGGTATAAAAATATTCCTTGTCCCTTTCACTGCTCTATCGTAGCGAATATAATTTTAGTAGCCATCATAGATAATAGTTGATCAAACTAATAATGTATTGCCTGGCTGTAAAACCTATGGAATAACAGATTGATAATTTCTATTTTTCTAATTAATTTGTTAAGGGAGTTAGATTGTTAGCACATTCTATGTTATCTAATTACATGAAATTTTTAAAATGTACACCAGCTTGTAAAATATTTTGATGTCCATGATTGCTGATAGGAACTTACTCATCCTAGGAATTGTTAAGATGCTTCCTGTGTTTTTGGTTGTATATTGATAGGTGGCCAAATGTCCAATATATATGGTAAACAAAATGACTAGTATTTTAGTTATACCGATGAGAGAATATATATGACACTCGGAGTATTTGTCTTCCTACATGATTTTTTAAATGCCTTTGGTCTTCCGAAGGGGCAGCAAGTGATTCTGTGTGAAGAAGAGGCTCGCCATCTGAGTATGTTTAAACACTCGCCGGAAGAGGCTTCAAATTATCCAAATGATGTGCAAAAATATGTAATTTCCATGCATTTCCCTCCGATTTTTCGCGACTTGTTTTTGAGTAAAAAGTGTTGATTTGTGTGAATATAATGTGAAGGAGCAAATGGGAAGGCTGAATAATGATTTCGAAAGGAAGAACGAACAGACATCTCTCCATTTTAAGAAAAATACCCACACAGATTCTCCTGAAAAGATGGGTAATGGGGAGATTTCACAAGTACGTTGATTCATGTAGTATTCAAGTATTCAAATAAAAGGTTATTTTCCTTCAATACATACCTGTACTTACGAGCTTCTTATGCTGACATTGCAGTCACTGTCAGACCTTTTGGCTGAATTAAATGAGAAATCGCTAGAGCTTGAGGTGATGAACTGTTTGTATTATGACTGTAGTTTTCCAAGTTAAGATGGCTGGCCAATACCCTAGATGGAAAGATGTATTTTTGTTTCGGTGCTTTGATGCACCTGTTTGATGAAGGATTTCATAATATTGTTTTCCGCTAAGTTTGTTTTCAAGAGATAAATTGCTTATTATTCTTTTACTTTTGTCACCAGGTTAGGGCTGCTGATACTAGAATCTTACAGGAGCAGCTAACTCAAAAGGTGCTGAAGCCACCAGTCTTTATTTGTATTACTAAAGGTTTCATGTTGATTTTCACTATATTCATTGATAGACAATCTGAAGTGTATCATTTCATGTCAGATTCTTGAATGCAATGAGTTACAGAGTGCAGTAATGTCCTTGAAGCTAGAGTTGACGGAAGCACGCGAACTAGAAAGTAAAGCTCTCATCTCCAACAAAGAAAAGGCACTTTTGGAAGATTCGAAGGAAGTCATGCTTATACAAGAGCAGGTATTTTCCGTTATTTTCAACCGTGGCAAAAAATGAAAAAAGGGTGCTTATATGAGTTTGATGGTTGATTTGTGGCTAGGCATTCAAGATCGAACAATTGAACCAGAAGATTGAAGAATTGACATTGCAGAAAGATAATTTGGAGCTACGAAATCGTAAGTTAGCCGAGGAAAGTTCTTATGCAAAAGGGCTGGCCTCTGCTGCTGCTGTAGAATTGAAGGCTCTGTCAGAAGAAGTTGCCAAACTCATGAATCAAAACGAGAGGCTTGTATCCGAGTTGAATTCCCTCAAAAGTTCCCCATCACCCACTCCACGAAGAAATAGCACAGGAGGAGGTCGAACTGGCAGGAGAGATCCTCCATCTCCAGCTGCCAAGAGGTCTGATCCTGGCCCATCCCCATCAGAGTTAAAAAAAGAACTAGCCATCAGTCGCGAAAGGGAGCATGCGTATGAGTCTGCTCTTAACGAAAGGGAACATAGAGAATTAGAACTTCAGAGAAAGGTAGAAGAGTCAAAACAAAGGGAAGAATACCTTGAAAATGAACTGGCCAACATGTGGGTTCTTGTAGCGCAACTCAAAAAGTCAAATGGAGTTGAAACCGACCATCAAGACCATAGCCCTGAATCAACATCCACAAGAAAATCCCAGATTATGGATGGTCTTGAGACATGGAATGACTCCTTATTGACACAAGGGTTCCAGTAGGTAAGTTATGACTTGTAAAAATGATTGATGAGTT
>QZGG01001869.1:0-51532 GCA_006409495.1 Sedum album
ACCTCCGACGATTCCGAATCGCCCACTTCGTCTCCTCCGGTGGTGAGATTCTTCAGCAGCTCCGTAACTCAATGCCTAGTGAGTAATGTCAGATCTGCTCTCTAATCTCTCACGCAAAGTTGTCTAACTTGATGATCCCGGATCCCCAACCACAACTTCACAGACAAGTCCCTCAGGTTCCGAACCCTCGACTTCGTCTTCCTCCTGTGAGTTTTCTTTAGCAAATTAGCAACTCAATGACTAGTGAGTAATATCTGATATTGCTCTCGAAACTCATCGGGGACAAGTCCTCCGACAAGTCCTTCTCTGGACAACCACCTCCTGTGGTCGCTGACCTGAGATCATCACCTCATGTGATATCTCCCTGAGACAACCACCTCCTATGGTCGCTGACCTGAGACCATCACCTCCTGTGATATCTCTTTGAAACAACCACCTTCTCTGGTCGCTGACCTAAGACCATCACCTCCTGTGATATCTCCCTGAGACGACCACCTCCTGTGGTGTCTCCTTAAGACCATCACCTCACATGGTGCCTGCGACTGTATCCGTGATGATGTCTACGATGATGTCTACGGATGTCTCCTTTATATAGGTGTCCAAGACCTAAAAACCTCCAAGATTTTCTCTAACAACCTTTCAAATCTGCTCTTGACCCTGATTCACAAATATTCCACAAATATATTTGATTCGATCAGGACAATTGATTTCGTTCAGGCCATTACAACTTTCACTAAGTTGTCCTAGTTTTAGTTGTCTTTGTTTCGTTCAAGACCCTCTTGTCCGACACAGGTTCTTGTCCCTCTTTGGTATATGTCAGGTACATGTACCTGCACACTCAACTAAAACATCAGTCGAGTGTTGTCGTCATCAAAACCCACGGGGGTACATGTTCCAACAATTTCCCCCTTTTTGATGATGACAAACACCCATGAAACAAAACAAATAATCAACACAAGCAATACTAGTCATCTACTAGTCTTCTATCCACTGAATCACAAATGGAAACAATTCCCCCTAAGCCCAAGCACGGACTTGCAATAAGTATCAAGACCTGTCATGATTCCCTTGGATAGGTTACCCACTAACTCTTCCCCCTTTTGGCATCATCAAATAAGGGTTAGATAGTTAAATCAGATTAGCCATCAACAGACTTAGTCCCACATGCAATATAATCGAAATCATCCAAACTTCAAGATTAATTGCAAATTATCACGAGTGCATAGTTATTAAAAAAAGGATTAATGCGGTGGGGAACAAAGAATGGGTAAGTCTTTGGTGGCGTAGGGTATTGGCATTCTCTAATTCAGGTTCTTGAACCTGCCCTAGATACTAGGTTCCCAACCTTGACAATCTATATCACCGCCATATCAACTACTTTCAACACCGAACTCTGAATTCTACCATGTCATCCCCTCATTCAACTTCAAGATCCCATCCTTGATCTCATGAAGTCTCTGCTAAACACCTACCTTTTCTTTTTCACGAGGTTCCTGTACCTATGATTCGTGCACTCATCTCATCCTCAACCTCGACCTCCTCATTTTACCTCTTCCTCTTTGACAGACAGGAGCGTGAAGACTGACTTTCTTTTATGGCCAGACTCCTGTAGTCGCCTTTCTTCTGTGGTATCGAGGATCATGAACCTGTCATTTCCCTCCATTGCTTCATCTTTTTCGAATTCACCTTACTATTCCACTACTAGTCACCAACTTGTGACGTTGCCATTATCCCCATCCCTTCTAACGTCTCCAGAGCTTTTTGAATGAGGGTACTGAAGCGTCCACTACCTTGGCGCTTCCCTTAGGGCTTGGTTCCTTCTCTGAATCTTCCTGGTTCACATTCTCCACTTCAGCAAGCGGATCAGTGACCTTCAGATTCGCTCCTGAACTTGCAAGACCTTAGCAGGTTTCTCAACTTCTGTCAATTGGAGTTCTCTCCGGAACCTCATTGGCAGCAAGTTTCTCTTCCACCTCTTTGGCAGTAGGGTTTTCTTGAACCCCTTCATCAACAGCTACGTTCTTGGTAACTTAACCTTTAGGTTCGTTCTTGAACCTCTTGCAACCACAAGCGTCTTTGCTTCATATGTGCCTTCGACAGTCAGTCCCTTGACCGTTAGCTGGTACGCAATCTCCTTTGCGTCCCCTATTGTTGCTTCAGGTCCCCCATCTGAGATCTGAACTCGAGCTCATCAACAACAACTTTGTTGATAACTTTCCCTACCAGGTTCCTTCCTGAACTCTTTGCAATCAATATCCTTTGCGTCCCCCGTTGTTTCTTCAAATCCACCTTCTAGGATTTGAACTTCAGTTGCCATTACCAAGGACACGTTCTCCGTCTACTCTTCGATTTCCCAAGCACATATACCCAAATACACGTCTCCTCTGCATAAGAACCTGAAACGCACTCGTTTGACATGCACACATACCTCAGCGTTTTACTCAAGTACTTGAATCTGTTCTCGGACCTGAAAAAGTGAATACCATACCCATACCTTTAGCGTTGTGATGGATCGGCTTAACCGAAAAGGTTTAACAACAAAACATTACACCTGAAACCACTCATTTAAATTACACAAGATTTACCTCAAGTAGATTTTCCAAGTCTCAAAAAGGCATGAGGTTAAGGTGGCTGTGTACACTTCCTTCATGCGGTTCGTGAGGTTCAAGATCCGGAAGGTACTTAGGCTAGAAATGAAAGACATTCCAAGCTCAAACATGACAATTTCACATTTAATCAAGAAGTGAGGCATGCAATCAATTCATCACACATAGGCTTAATCACAAACCTCAGGCTAACATTCATAACTACTCTACCCATACTCTAACCAATCATTGAAGTTAAAGTTAGAGGTACCTCACTAAGTAGATATCATGCCAAGCGCCATCCTGAACTTTTTGAAAGACTCCCTGCTTCGAGCCTCGGTGAAATTATCCGCCACTTGTTCCTCTCGAACTGATGCAATTCCTCATGCATCTCCTAAACCCAGTCTGTCTTTAAGATCGTTATCGACCTTCTTAGACCCCATCAGGGACGTGAACGCAGTATGAACTCGCCCCCCTGAAATTACGCATAACAATAAAAATCACAAAGTATGACATTAGTTAGACTAACCCGATTACTTCTCTTCAGTGGAACCACGTCTCTTATGGCTTCCCCATTAAGAATGTGATCATTATTATCGCCCTCAGATATCTGATCCTGTTCAAATACCTGTCCATGATCCTCATGTTCTTCAACCCACACCTATACCTCGGCTGGATCTTCATCAGCAATCTTTAAATCTGGATCCTAATCAGCTTCATCCTGATCCCCATCAACACCTCTTGTGCTGAATATTGTCATCAGATACCTGATCCTGTTTAAGTACGTGATCCTGATCCTCATGATGTTCATCCTTCGCCAGTGCCTCGGCCAGATCGTCATCAACAACCTCTGGATCCTGATCAGTTTCCTCCTGATCCCCATCAACACCCTCTTGTTCTTGATATCGTTGTCAGATACCTGATCCTGAATACCTGATCCTGATCCTCATGTTGTTCATCCTACGCCAGTGCCTCGGCTGGATCTCCATCAACAACTACTGGATCCTGACCAGCTTTCTCCTGATCCCCATCAGCACCCTCTTGTGCTGGAACAAAGACTTCCTCGACATGTTCCTGTCTTACGTGAACCTCTTTAGGTGTCCCTGACATAACGTCCTCGTCAAAGACTATGTGAACACTTTCCTCGACTGTCTTAGTCTGCTTGTTGTACACCTTGTAACCTTTAATGTGAGTGGGGTATCCCACAAACACCCCTTCGTCCCTCCACGATCCAACTTTCCAAATTGATCCTTCCTTTGTTTGCTTTGACAGACTGAAACTGTCCGGTACTTGTTCCCCACTTGTAACTACTAGGTTCCTGAACCTCTCCGGTACTTGTTCCCCGCTTGGAACTACTGGATTTGTGAGACTTGCTCTCACATGTTTTTCTGACAACGCACATTTTCCATGTCTGACCTTCTCCTGGTCATAAGACACAGGTTCCTCCTCGAGGTCTTGTTCCGGTGCTGACTCTACAAGTCACTGTCCTCTTTCTGACTAGTGAGAGTACATGTTTCTCAATGTATTACCACTTGACATACCTGCAATGCTAATCAAATATAGAGCAACTGGGCTCTGATACCAATTGTTAGGACCGTGATTAGTTGTACCTCACGAGGTCTAGGAATTATTAGGGACCTAAACCAAGTTTGCAGGTTCAAGTACCTCAAAAATAAAACGCAGCGGAAATACGTCTAAAGATTCTTTATTAATCAATAGACTGTACAAATACCTACAATATTCGTCCACATGTAATAGTATTGCTAACTATCACAAAACAAGTCACATATAACTGATGTTCCCGGACCACCAATCGCGACTCCAGAGACAAGTACCTTCGACGATTTTGAATCGCCCACTTCGTCTCCTCCGGTGATGAGATTCTTCAGCAGCTTCGTAACTCAATGCCTAGTGAGTAATGTCAGATCTGCTCTCTAATCTCACGCAAAGTTGTCTAACTTGATGATCCCGGATCGTCATCCACAACTTCACAGACAAGTCCCTCAGGTTCTGAACCCTCGACTTCGTCTTCCTCCGATGAGTTTTCTTTAGCAAATCAGCAACTCAATGCCTAGTGAGTAATATCTGATATGCTCTTGAAACTCCTCTTGGACAGGTCCTCCGACAAGTCCTTCTCTGGACAACCACATCTTGTGGTCGCTGACCTGAGATCATCACCTCCTGTGATATCTCCCTGAGACAACCACCTCCTGTGGTCACTGACCTGAGACCATCATCTCCTATGATGGTCATCTTGAGACCATCACCTCACATGGTGCCTGCGACTATAGCCGTGATGATGTCAACGATGATGTCTACGGATGTCTCCTTTATATAGGTGTCCGAAACCTAACAACTTCCAAGATTTTCTCTAACAACCTTTCAAATCTGCTCTTGACCCTGATTCACAAATATTCCACAAATATATTTGATTCGATCAAGACATTTGATTTCGTTCAGGCCGTAACAACTTTCCCTAAGTTGTCCTAGATTTTCGCAGCTCTTGATTTATTTGGTTTCGTCTTTGTTTCGTTCAAGACCCTCTTGTCCGACACAGGTTCTTGTCCCTCTTTGGTATCTGTCATGTACATGTACCTGCACACTCAACTAAAACATCAGTCGAGTGTTGTCATCATCAAAACCCGTTGGGGTACATGTTCCAACATATAGGAAAACCTGAATATCCAAGATGGACCGAGATGTACATCAATAGAGGGGTAGCAATTCCACTCTGCAACCTGACAGTTCGAGTATCGCAGATATATTAGCTAAACTTTGTGGGATATATTTAACTTGTTAAATTACATAAAGATATCATAATTATAGCTGATATTTTACTTTTATTTATATGTCGTAAGCGGGGTTGAAATGTGTGTTGTATGTGTATGACGAGCTTGATGAAATGAATAATATTGTTGTAGGGAAAGTATCATGTGGAACCCCCACCTTTTCATGGATTCATGGATCCCCCTTTGCAGCCATTGATTGCATTTACTGTTTGCATTTTGGATGCACCAGATTGTGCCACGTGTTTGCATTTTTGAAATGCACACGTGAGTTGCACATGACAAATGCACACGTGAGTTGCACATGCTCATTAATGCGCTGGCACAATCTGGTGCGTCCAAAATGCAAACAGTAAATGCAATCAACGGCTGCAAATGGGGATCTATGGATCTATAAAAAGGTGGGAGTTCCACATGATACAACCCCATTGTTGTATATGGCGTGTCCATGATTATTATACTGTCACCCGATTGAGGATGAAGTGAAAATGGTGTTTTTATTTTATTGAACCTTGTCTATTGTTCTCGCATCTGGTGGGGCATTTTAACACTTTGAGAGATGCCTCGTACGTATTTGACCTCTGGTCCAAGTCTCTAATTCAAATCGATAAATCATTTGATCTTCTTCAACTCCCCATCCACCTATATGGAAAATGATCGAAGTAACATAATATATGCAATAGTATCATACTTAATGTTTCCTATAATTATACTTGCATATTTTCTTCTTATTCGTAAGTGTCCTGAACAACCTCCAAAAATAATTTTATGTGGTCATTGTTGCATGAGATACATCCAAAACATTATGACATAGAGGGCGGCTCATTTGCGACCCAGGGGTCAAATTTACGAACTTGAGACCCAGGCAAATGACTGTTGAATCGATTTGATCCAACGGTCCACAAATCCTGCTTTATATTTTTTGTCTTTTTGCGCGAAGTCAAAATGCACATTTGCGAATCAAAATGTGCATATAGTTCAATTGGAAAATGCAAATAGACGAATTTCAAATGCACATGTGCAAGAGTTCGCAAAGGAACCGCACTCTTATGACATATGTTAAAGAAAATAATGAACAGTTCAATGACAATCTTAATGAAG
This sequence comes from Sedum album, assembly GCA_006409495.1. NCBI lineage: Eukaryota > Viridiplantae > Streptophyta > Magnoliopsida > Saxifragales > Crassulaceae > Sedum > Sedum album. Next base: position 6,473 of record QZGG01001869.1, read on the forward strand.
TAGAAATTCATAACATATATGGAGATTAATTGTAAACATTATATTAGTTATTTGTGTGAAAGGTTCTAGGAGGACATGTATCTTTTAGTGAGACGGAAAGACAGGATCTCAGCCGTTGATTTCTTACAATCCAACGGTTTATATTGATAACCGTCAATCCCTAACCGACCGTGTTTTTTGCAAATCCAACCGCCAAATTAATTAAAAACAAACTTTAATCTCAACCGTCGATTTAATCAAATCAACGCTTGAGATTACGTCTTTCTGTTTACAAAATATTCATGTCTCCCTAAATACCAACTCAGTTATTTGCATATTTACTTATTTGCATATTTTAGCTATTTGCCATTATTTATATTCTTATTAATGTACGAATATAGGTTTTTTCAAATGGCACGAAGTTATTCGTTGAGTGTTATAAATAAAGTAAGAGAAAAATTCACATTTACACTTCATGAGCTTCGATAATATGTAATCAATGCAGGAAGTCTTAAATTACGAACTAACTAATCTTATAACAAGAGCTTTATAGTCTATATTGAAGGGAGCTCCCAACCAAGTTAGGGAGTGAAGCGATCAAAGAGAGGGTACTTAGAACAAGGGACAATTGTAGAAAACCACTATTATAATATCCTGTTTTGCAGAAAATCACCATTGTAACAACTAATTACGAAATGTATCTATTATAATAGCTTCGCTATCAAAAAACCACAATTGTCTTAACTCCGTTAGAAATTGCAAATCACGTGCGATACAACGCATGGATGAATAATTTAATACTGAAAATTACAAAAAACCATAATTACAATATTCAGCTTTGCAGAAACCACAATTATAATATTCAACTTTGCAGATAACCACAATTATAATATTCAGCTTTGCAGAAAACTACAATTTTAACAGTTAATTAAAAATGATTATATTATAATAATTTTTTTAATAAAGCATCATCTGAATATATAAGTAACAATAGAGAATGTTGGTGAGGCTACAATTTGGCTATGTTTGATGAGCAATGCAGAATACCCCTTACTAGAAAATTAAGGTTCAATATTATATGATACACACTAGACATGAAACCTGACAGAAGCATATTTGCGATTACGGATGAGGTTGAAGTTTGTATCGTTAGCATAACTTTGGACCTTAAAGAAACCAATAAAGTACAAAAATTGGAGTTTAAAAGCAACGACATAATAAATCATAGTTCATAAGGATAAGACGGGGAAAAACTTACTTATTTTTAAACTGGGTAGCTGATAGCCATTACGCAATGATAATAAGCTCTTGAAAATGAATTTTCTTTTAGCATTATTTCTTTATTGACATACATCAAGATTAAATTGAAAAATTATGTAGCTAGTAGACATTTATCAATGAGTTATTACCATCGGAGCCTCCGATCTAGCACAAATAGAGCATTCGATAGTCATTTCACAATTACTTATTATAAATGTGGGTTTATGCAAAATTGAGATTATACTGGTGATTTTTTGCAAGATTGAGATAATAATGGTGGTTTTCTACAATTAACTTAATTAATAAAATAATGTTTAATAATCACACAAACGCGATTTTAACGGCAATTTTAACGGAACAGTGACAATAGTGGTTTTTTGATAACGAAACTATTATAATAGATGAATTTCGTAATTAGTTGTTACAATGATGATTTTCTGCAAAATAGTGTATTATAGTAGTAGTTTTCTGCAATTGTCCTTTAAAACAATGACCTTTTATAACCTTATCATACACAGATTGCTCTCCTGAAGTGCCTTATTATTTCAAGTAGTCAAGTGTCCCTATAACGTTTCCATTAATGCATTCCACTCCAAACAAATCAATATATTCTACAAAAATCTTGTTTCTTAGTGTTGGACTTTTGAGTGCATTTTCTCATCACATGGTGCTTAGCTTTTCTGCATTGTGGCGTCAAGCTGTCCTTGTTTTGCATTATGTGAGCACTTTTCAAGGTCAGTTTTCAAGACTTTTGAGTAGCTTCATACCCATTGAAATTGGAGTTTGAAATAGCATAGCTCTTTATCTCTTTCGCCCTTTGATCAGGGTTTCAATCAATATAAATAAATTCCCTCAAAACTGCGTATGATCAGGGATCAAAAGTCACCCTAGTTGAATTCCGGATTGACTCCAGTTGCTAACACTTAAGTTATGACTCTTGCTGACTGAGCTAACCTTAATGAGTAACGAACTAAGATTAACTATATGAATTCAACATATTCTATTTTCCATATTCACAGAAATAGACTGAATGAATCCAAGCCCCCAACTGTTAAACTCTTGCTTCACAAAAAGTGGAGTAACATGTCAAAGCACCTTCAACACTAAAAACACAGTACAAGATTCGTACATGAGCGTGAATGACATTATTGCCTCTCATCTTGTCCCCATCACCCTGTTCCATCTCACTTCATTGTCCTTGTCCCCACCTCATTTGAGAATTCTCAAATCTCTATGGACATAAATTTATATGTGCCATGTGAAATCTCTTCATACACTATCTGTTTTGTGTGTGTACCAGAGCTCTTCTTAGATCTTTAAGCTTTTTTAACTTGTCTGAACAGCTTCAACACTTAATAGTTGGCAAGCTGTGAACTTAAGACACCATGTCAATATGTCTCCAACATAATTAAGGTCAGCAAAATCATGTATTTCTCAAATCACCTCCATTTTTGTAAAACCAAGAACTCATGTCAGTTGCATAGTTACTAAAACAGAAGCTTATTTCCTCCTCCTTCTCTCTTGACTGAACTTTTCCGGTAACTTCCACTCCGGGGTGGAGTAAGGAGGCCATCATGATGGACCTTTCTCCTCTACCCCTAGGAGATCTTGCTTTTCTTTTCAAGCCTTTCCGATCTATTTCCTTTTCCTATTTCCTTTCCTTCTTTAGGTACTCCCTAAAGCTTTTCCTCTAGTTTTAATAACTAGCCTTTTCTCTGTGCCACGAGACCCTTTGGCTTGAGTTCACCTGGGTTCCTGGCAAGGATGTGGTAACAGGCTGAGGCTACCTCCCCGGCTCGGTTTCAGCGCGTTTTGGTGGCTGAGGGCCAACCTTTGTCAACCACGGTGTATTCGGATCTTTGGTGTTTCGGGGTTATGGTTGGTGGGCTGGCGAGAGGTCGGACGGAGCTTGGGATCGGTCGAAATGACGGGAGTTTGGATGGTGGGCGGCATATCTGAGGCTGAGCGGGGCTTGCTGCGCGTCTGAGCAGATGGGAGGATGGGAGGCGCGGCGGACGGATCTCTGGTGCGGCGGCTTGGCGGCGGATGGATCTCCGGTGCGGTGGCTGGCGTGCAGCGCGACAATGGGTGGTTGGCGGGCGGCGAGCGACGCGACGTGGGGAAGGTTGGTGAGCGGCGCGAGTATGGACGCTAGGGTTTTCCTGCGCTGTGGGCTTTGTTGCTGGGTTGGGCCTTGTAGCAAGGGTCCTCTGCTTGGTCCTTGTTGCTTGTGTCCTCGGCCTGGGCCTTGTTGCTTGGGTCCCCTGCCTGGGTCCTGTGGCTTGTGGTCTCTGCCTCGTTTGTTTCCCTGATTCCGGGGTCTTGATGATCTCTCGGCTGCCGTGTTGTGGCTTTTCGAGTCCGGTGGTGCGTGGACTTTGGTGAGTGCGTTGGGATGGCGCCGACCTTGGCCTGCTCTTCAACTATCTTTTATGAGACTTTCTCGACGTAGAATTGTCTTAGGATTTGTCCCTTCGTTTATGCTTCGTTTGCATGTTTTGTAATATCCTTATCTAATGAAACATCTCACCTTGAATAAAAAAAAAAGACCGTAAACATCGATTATCTGATGCAGGGGAGGCACGATAGATCGTCAAGTTCAACTGCCAGAATCAGCGTATAGCATAGCTCTAGAGTTGAGATATGGAAGATAAGATAAACACAGGAGTGGAGTGGAATTAAAGAGACTAGGGAATCTAATGTTTTACCAAGAGCCATCACTTTCTCACTTGTCACCTTCAAAGTTTGATCATCAGTTTTCAGACAAAAACAATTCCATCACCTTGAACCCGAATGCCATTTCCTTTAACCATTGGATCACTTCATTACTTGTTTCAACGACAGTTTTGGCCGTTGAGAGGTTCCATTACCTGACTCGAGTCCCATAATTTTGTTTGAATCATTTGACAAAATACGTAGTTTTGACTTGCAACAAATTGTTGTCGCTACACTAGATCTGAATCCTCCGTATTAAATCTAAAATATTGCTTGCTGAAGCTAGAAGGATTTGGCTTTAATCTGATATGTAGGAAATAATTTTAATGGTGAGATAGACCAAATTGTTCTAATATTCGGAGCGTAACAATGTTGGTATCAGACAAGAAATGTCGTGAAACAATCTCTTATATTAAAAAGCAGGATTGGACTTCTCAAGTCATCAATATTTTTACAGATGCAGATGAAATCGATGATTAGAGTTAACAGTCATTAAAAGCAATACTAAAATTGGCACAGCAGGAACACAGATGTTAAAAAAAGAAGGCTGCACTGCAGGCATCTTGGAAACCATCATGTGTCTCTGAGGCATGCAGAAACTTCTAACCCAATTAGACCGAACCGGACAAGGCCGGTGATTTATCTCAGCATGGAGGTGAAAGACCGGAAAATGACCTCATCGCAAGGGATAGTGAGACCCATTTCATGATCAAACCCGAATTCCTCCTCAGCTTGGTGCAGCAAGCATTGAAACTCAGGATGAGTAAGGAATGCTATCGGAACGATATATCTTGTTCTGTTCTGGCCTACGTAGACCGCAAAATGTCCTTTTGGAACGTCACCAGGGAGGCTATCTTCTTCGTCATGGTATCCATTTCTCTTCCCCATGCTAGAACATCTTTTAAGAATTTGTTTCAAGACTGCTGTCTGAGGGAGCTTGTTCGACTTCCTTATCGCCATTTTTTCAGTGGTTTAGTTATTTTTTCTTGTTGAAGTCTCTGAGCTGAATGCTGGTAAGCTGATGAGGAGAATGAGGAGGGAGCTAATGGTATTTATGGAGAGGAGCAGGGAGGGTATGGGTCCAAGGTGTTTGCAGGAAGGGAAGCATTAAGGAAATGAACCATTGGGGTAAGAGCCCACAGGTGTCCTTTAAAACTTTCTGTCATTAGTAGTCCCTAACGTTGCTAATATAACTTCAAATGGTCTTATGTCATTATCCATCAGACCCTCATCTTCCAGTTTTACTAGGTGGTTAGACCGCGTCTCGGATATTGCTTCTTTGCCTACTTTTAGTTGGCTATCATTCTTCAGATGGCGATACATGACTTCCCAGTCGGTGCTCGACAAGTAAGCCCTGTTGAGAAAATGTCGGTATTCAAAGAATTAGATTCAATTCATCAAAAATGAAATTAAAGACTACCAAAGAAAAATGCATATCGAGTAACCTGTTCTGTAATTTGCTGCAGAACTGAGGAATAATAATAAACAGTCACTTTCGTAGATGTTGGGTAGCAATTTAGAGTTTCAAAACTAAATCTCAGTTTCAACGGTTACCGACATCATGCGAGTAATCTATTGATTACCCAGTTACCACAGTCATAAGCAGTCGATTCCTATTCGAGCAAAGACTGGTTTTCTGCATGACAACAGTGAAGACTTAAATTATCCATCTTCACAGAAATATCTATTCAGCAATTCTGAAATCAGAATGTCATTTTGTAATACTTACTCTTTTCCAATGATCAACCACTTCAAGCTGCATGACCTGCTAGTTGCATTCATGTGATCAGCTAAGACTAACAGAGCAGTTATTTTACATATGAGATTTATGGAGCCAAACTTTCAGATTAAATTTACCATCTTTGCTGGAATTATGCAGCAAATCGATGTAATAACTTTCATAGTCATGGATATCATAGTACATTTGAAGGTATAATTCCAGCTCTGATCGACTTGTATTGCTCTGAAACAAACGTCTATGAATATGATAAATCCAGTGAGGCAACTGGTCCACAATCCAACTAACTGTCACAAAATATCTTCTCCTGGTGAATGAAGAAAAATAAAAACAAGAAGTTACGATAAAAACCGATAACTGAAATGATAAAGGTGTAAAAAAGTCTTCGAAAATGTGGTGAACAATGTACGAATGTCGGACAAAATTTAAACATAGCTCTAACCAGAGATTGCAAATTTACCGACAATGAGATTGACAGAGGATATGAAGCTAAACTGCACTCATACCAATCTTTTCCATTGATTTTACTCGGCGGTCCTACGAAGAAATGCCAGATATAACATCCAACAAACAAGACAAAGCTGAAACCAGACACAAGCCATCAGAAAAGGAGAGACATCAATGCTGTTCACAACTTGGCAAAGAAAGTAATTGTTATGCATGTTCTGAGGCTCGAAATCCATCAGAAAAGTTTTCAAGATTCTTACGTCTAAATACGGGTTTGTCCTTCACCTATCATAATCCTAATGTCTGGTTCTATCCAAACAAAGATTCATAAAACATAATGATTCGGTACTAAACCTCTTAAAACCGAGAGACTACATGGACCTGCAGTTTAAATACCTGTAAATTAGCAGTACAGTTTTTGACAATTTGTAAGACTATATATTCAAAAAAGTTGGTGCCAGAAGAAGGCGAGGAGGGAAAGAGAGAGAGGTCCACCATTTTGTCCAAAAATGCGGTGATCCAGAAAAAATAGTGAGGCTTTTTTCTTCTATTAAGCTGTAAATACAGACTCTGTCGTTGTTTGAGCACATGAAGTCCATGTTACTCTTGCCCCCAAATCTTCGAGCAGGGACAGCATAGCAATCACAGGTCTTTCTGATATCATTCAATCCTGTTAGTCTTAAAACAGCTACTGCTTATTTTATTTTTTTCTAAATGTAACTGCTCACCTGGTAGTTTGGTCCCTTTCCTTTAATAATTTTATCCATTGATGGGAGAAACTGCAGCATTGGCTTCTTTAGGGTGATGTTTGAAAAATCAGATATCCAAAGCTACTGGGGGGATTGCTGATATCTGAAATTCCAAGGAATTTGACTATCAAGTTAAGATGCAAGCTAGTGCTAGCCTGATGCCATTGCCAAAATCTCCGTTGGGATACTGACTTAAAACAGATAATTTGTGTCAGAATGTCAAAAAAACTCAGTGCTGTATGTAGACAAATTGTGAACTTTCGAATAAATAACATAGCAATGAGAAGTATCGACAAGCGAAATGATTATTTACCATGATAACAAACAAGTCTTGGAAATGATTTATGATGAGATGACTATTAACAGCACATAATGGACCAGCGGAGGCCTTAGAATTTGACTAGCTGATAGTTTCCGCATCTATCTTAAATTGCATGTGAGCAGGCCATATTTCCCTGCATGATTACACACCCAATAATCAGAAGGCAATTTATGTCAGCATCAAACAGGCTAGGCGGCCAAAAATCTAAAAGCAGGGAAAAGAATGCAAATTCTGATTGCTACAAACGATGCAGAGATCCATACAGAAAGCAGGATAACGAAAACATGCACTATAGGAACAAAAACAGAAAATCAGAAACTAGAACTTCGAAGAATGACTGGTTTCATGTAGTGTATCCAGATAGAATGCTGTACGAGCATTTAACACAGAGTACCACCTAATAATCAGAAAGGCATTACAGTAACTAGTCAGATGATAATGATTGAAGGCTTTATACATTCCTAAAACAAAGAGATTGCCATCATCTAGCAAACACAGACAGGAAGTTGAGAGACCCCCAAGGATAGGAAAGTACAGGAAAGGCACATACCTCATTCTGACTACTCTATTTCTGAACTCTGACTTCATCAAAACAAGATTTTAAAAGGAGGAATGTTCTCCTCTGCAAGGAGTGGTAAGACTTAGAGCACCATTAAGATGATTATACCCAAATTCTTTCTCAGCTTTACGTCTTGAAATAATGGCCATCTCAAGTCTCAACTATAAACAGGAATTTGGTTATCATTGTTCCCTAATCTTCACAACATAAACCTTTACATTCTATTAAAGCACATCCATCTTGGAAGCAGCTTGTGCCGACACAGAAAGACATTTACATAAAACTAGACGAAAGCTCACTTTATGTAAGACTCCAAGGTTTAAAACTAGACAATAATCTAAGGATTTCATAAATCCAACTCATCTTGTCAAGGGAATTTAGATCTTGCACTTGGGGCTCGCCAACTTGCCGAAAGGCCCCATACTCCAGGACATACGGGATTCAAAAACAAGACTGACGCACATCCTAGTACTTACCAGTTACCACCAACCAAACTTATCTACCTCAAACTCAATAAACCAAACCATTGCGAAACATCAAGCTCAAATTTTTCGCAGCATGCTAGATTTCCAATCCCAGCCACTGAATGACAACTAAGCCCATATATCATCCGTTCACATGTTAGTGTCTTCCAACCATCAAGAAAACTTTCCCTGAGGCTGAGTAGCCATGGTTTATCACTTTCAGACCAGCATTTTCAAATAAGGAACCACCTAAAGATTAATTGACGTCCGTGATCATCCAAAACATGTTTCTAAATTTTACAAAATCCTTAAACCACACATTTCCAGTTGTCCTCCAGTGTGTCCTAAAATGTGATTAAAAATCTATTTCAAAACTAGCAGTAACCAAATCTGAACACCGTAGAATCTGAAATGTACATAAGTAGAGACCAATCAAGGCATGTAACATAACCTTACCACCAAGGGTGACATCAAGCCTCCTCACCTGAAGTGACTTCAACCTTAAATTGCTTGAAAAATAAGGCCTTCAATCTGTTATTTCATTTCATGCAGCAAATAAGGCCTTTGGTAACAATATTTTCTTCTGTCATTTCATTTCAAATTTGAAGATCAAGTTGATTTAAGAACATGGCTTTGAGGCTGATCGTCCACACATATATGTTTTAATGCTAGAGGAACATCATGACCTCTTTCCAGGACTTTCAACCTCGGATGGTGGTGATGTGGGTTTTTTACTTTTCACCAGTACATTTGGAGGAATTGATAAAATTCCACATTTCCCTTTGATTTCACATTTCCAACACTGGCATGTATGTGACAACGAATTCAACCATGTGCCAGGCATAGTTATGATTTCAAGGGGGCACATAGATTGTGAAAGAATTCAGAGTATATTGAGTTTGTAGAGTGTGGAAGAATGACAAGTAAGGAAGTAAACAAAGAAAAGTTGAGAAAAGAGTATTGATTGTACTAAATAACAAGAGTACACAAGTAGGGTATTTATACAAGTCTTAGGAAACCATGTTGGCCTAGCTAAGGTTGGTTTAGGTAAGTAGATAATCAAGATTTGGTTTCTTTAGGAAACCTTGAATATCTTTAGGAAACCTTGAATATCTTTAGAAACTTACTGCCCAAGCTTGGTCCTTCATGTTTCCTTAAGTCCAACATGTACCCTACATTATTTCCTTATTCTAACACTCCCCCTCAAGCTTGACTAAAGGATTTAGACAAGCTTGGACCCTAGAGCTCTTGCCTCATTAAAAACCTAAGTATGGAAAACCACATGGGATAAAACCATACCTAGGACAAAAAGAGTACAAGAACCTTCGGGCAGGGTTATGTCTAAGGGATGACACTTGTGAGTCCAAGCCTTGAATGGATGAACTCACACACCTTGCTGCTAGCAGCCTTTGTGAAGATGTCTGCTAGTTGATGCTCACTTTTTGTGTAGCTCAGCTGAATCACTCCTTGCTCTACAGCCTCTCTCACCTTGTGGCAGTCCACTTCTATATGCTTTGTTCTCTCATGAAACACTGAGTTGGATGCAATATGGATGGCCGCCTGATTGTCACAATGCATAGTGATGGGTGTGTTGATCTTGATGCCTAGGTCGTTGAGGAGAGCTTTAATCCATATCAATCATTTGTTAGCTTTCTCATGGCTCTATACTCTGCCTCAGCGCTTGAACAAGAGATCACCTTCTGTTTTTTGCTTCTCCAAGTCACGAGATTACCTCCAATGAAGGTGCAATAACCTGTGGTTGATTTCCTATCATTCCTATCTCCTGCCCAATCTGCATCACAATAACCTACCACATCGGTGTTGCCATTCCTTCCCATCCAGATTCCTTGACCAGCCGTGCCTTTGAGGTACTTCAAAATCCTCTCTACCATGTGCCAATGGTGCATCTTTGGTGTTTGCATATGCTGGCTAACCTGATTCACGGAAAAACATATATCAGGTCTTGTGATAGTTAAATAAATCAACTTACCAACCATCCTTCTGTACAGCTTTTCATCCTCAAAGGGCTTTTCTTCAATCTCCCCCTCACGTATGACTTTGTATCCTTCCTCAAGTGGAGTCTTTGCTGGTTTCACTCCAAGCTTTCCTGCTTCACACAAAAGATCAAGTGTGTACTTCCTTTGTGATAAGAATAACCCCTCTTTCGAGTTGCACATCTCAATACCAAGAAAGTACTTTAGTTCACCCAAGTCTTTAATATCAAAAACCGAATTGAGAAAAGTTTTAGTTTCGAGTATACCTTGTTTGTCATCTCCTGTGATGATGATATCATCAACATACACAAGGATCACAACTATACCTGATGGCGTAGTGAGGGTGAAGAGTGTATGATCAGCTTGAGATTTGTGAATCCTCTTTTGATGAGAGTTGTGCTCAGCTTGTGGTACCATGCCCTTGGTGATTGCTTTAGACCATAGATAGCTTTCTTAAGCCTAAGAACCTTACCTGGTTTGACCATGCTTTCAAGCCCTGGTGGAGGATGCATATAGACTTCTTCTTCAAGCTCACCTTGTAGGAATGCATTCTTGACATCCATCTGCCATAGATCCCATCCTAGGTTTGTAGCAACTGAGAGGATGACTCGAACTGAATGGAGCTTGGCCACAGGTGCAAAAGTGTCAAGGTAGTCTTCCCCATATGTTTGAGTGAATCCTCTTGCCACTAACCTTGCTTGTACCTCTCAATCTGTCCATCACTCTTGTATTTGATGGTGAATACCCATCTGCTGGTCACGGCCTTCTTACCTTTGGGAAGATCAGATTCATGCCAAGTTCCATTCCTCTCCATGGCTTTGGTCTCTTCTTGAATTGCAGCCATCCATTCCTTGTGGTCTTTGGCCTCTTCATAGGTCTTAGGGACTTCCCCTTCGTCCAACTTGCTGATGAAGCTTCGGTGATCCTTTGGGAACCCATCCAAAGAACAAACAGACTGAATAGGATAAGCAACAGCAGTACCATTATAAAATATCTTCCAGTTTGATGGAGACTTCCTCAGCCTAGTGCTTCTTCTTAGAGTTTGTGTTTGCTCAGCTTGAATTGATTCTGGTTCTTGATCAGCTTCTTCTTCATTCTCTTCTTGATCATTCTGAGTTTGATCTTCATCTTCTTCATTCACAGAATCTGAACTCTCCTGGTTCTCTTCCTGATCATGACTTGATGAGTCAACTTCTTGAGGAGTTGTGGTTGAATCTTCATCAGATTCATCATGTGCATCATCCTGTATTCCCCCCTCATGATCAGGATGGGGAACACAAGGAGATGTGCTAGGGACCGAAGGTGTGGTGATGAAGTTGTCAATGATCCTTCTCAAAGGCTGCAACTTTGTCTGATGGAGAGTTTGAGATATCTTTCACTTCCTCCCATCCTGCTTGTCAAAGTAAGCATTGGATTCCATGAACTTCACATCCCTGGATACCAAGACCTTTCTTGAAACAGGATCATAGCACTTGTATCCTTTTTGGGTGGCAGAATATCCAATGAACACAGCCCTTGTCTTTTCTCATCCAGCTTAGTTCGAAGTCACCTGGAACTAACACAAAACAAAGGCACCCAAAAACCTTTAATGATTAATGGAAGGTTTGGTTTTGTTTAGTACCTCATATGGAGATATGTCATCGAGGACTTTGGTGGGAATTCTGTTGATCAAGTAGCAAGCTGTCATAACAGCATCCCCCCAAAACCTCTTAGGCATATTAGTGTGAAACATCATGGACGTGCCACCTCCATAAGATGTCTATTCTTTCTTTCAGCCACTCCATTCTGTTGAGGTGTATAAGGGCAGCTCGTTTGGTGATCAATCCCATTCTTGGCTAGGTGTTGCTTGAATGGTTGCTCATGTATTCTCCTCCATTATCTGTTCTAAATGTTTTGATCTTCGCATTGAAGTGGTTAGTAACATAATTCTGAAAATTAATGAAGGCATCTAGTACTCTATCCTTAGAAGGTAATAAGGTTAACCAAGTATATTTCGACTTTTCATCTATGAATGTAACAAAGTACTTATGGTTATCCCTAGATATGCAAGGGGCAGTCCATACATCCGAGTGTACTAGGTCAAAACAGTTTTCATATGATGTTTTAGAAGTTGGAAATACTGATTTGTGATGTTTACCTAATATACATGCTTCACATTCATCATGTTTAAGTTTAATATCAGGAAACAACAAGTTTAATGCCCTCGGATGAGGATGCCCCAATCTAGCATGCCAAATTTCATTATTCGCATTAGATACTTCTGAATTGAAAGTAAAAGATTCATCATGCAAAGAAATATAGGAACTAGCTAAGTTGTCAAGGAAATAGAGGCCTTCTTTGGAAACACCTTCACCTAGAGAGCACCGGTCTTAATATCCTGAAATCGAAGCTCATTAGGACCAAACATCACCCAACAATTAAGATCAGTAGCAATTCTTTTGACAGATAAGAGGTTAGATGTAAAATCAGGCATGAAGTAAGCTTTAGAGTCCTTATTAAACAATCTAACAATACCTAATCCTTTAATAGGCACACGGTCACCATTAGCAATTTCTACATGTCCTTTTGTTGGTTGAATGTTTTTGATTAGTTTGGAGTTCGAAATCATATGATGTGAAGCACCAGAGTCGACTATACAGTAATCAGATTTATTAGAAGCAAAGAGAGACATACCATTGGACTTACCCATGCTCTCCTTAAAGGCATGGAGGAGAGCATCTAGGTCTGATTTCTTCAAGTATTGATCCTCCTTAGGTCCGGTTGAGTCCTCATTAGCTTTATTGGCTTGTGGTTGCTTGAATTTGGCAGGTTTCAAGTGAGGGTGCAGAATCCAACACTTGTCTTTTAAATGGCCTCTTTTTTTTGCAGTGATCACACATCAAACTCTTCCTCTCATCAACTTTGTTAACCACCTGGTTAGCCTTTTCATCCACAACTCTATGAGCCACATTAACTCCTTCTTCCCTTCAAAAAGATAAGTGAGCCTTGCTCCTTCTGAATTTGTGCACACACTTCTTCCAGGGAGGGGAGCTTGTCTGCCCTTAGAATGTAGTTTGACAAGATCTTTGTATGAGTGATCTAGGGTTTGCAGCAACCCAAACACCTTATCTTCTTCCCTTCTTTTGTTGAGGATTGCAGGATCAATAGTTTGAGGTCTCAATGTCTCCAATTCTGCCCATAGTGTGTTGAACCTCCCAAAGTGCTTTGTGAACTCCATATTATCTTGGCTTAGGGTGTTGAGTGCCCTCTTGACCTCAAACACACGGCTCAGATTGCTTGTGTTGCCATAAACCTTCTCAAGTGTCTCCCACAGGGCTTTGGCATTCACACAAAAAGAGTAGGCTTCAAGGATTGACACATCCAAAGAGGCTTGTAGTATGGTCATCACCAATAAGTCCTCTTGTAGCCACTTCTCTTCATCACATCTTGTGACAGGTTTCCCATCATCTCCCTTGGTAGTAATTGTGGGGGCCTTATCACCCTCAAGATGAGAACATAACCCCTTACTCCCCAAGGTAACTCTGGCCATTCTAGACCATAGAACATAATTAGGCCCCTTAAGGACCACTGGTATTGCCACAACTCGAGTATCCATGATGAGAGTTTGTGGAAAAAAAATTTTGATTTTTTTTATGTGCGGAAGTTGTTTAGGATCTTGCTCCTGATACCATGAAAGAATTCAGAGTATATTGAGTTTGTAGAGTGTGGAAGAATGACAAGTAAGGAAGTAAACAAAGAAAAGTTGAGAAAAGAGTATTGATTGTACTAAATAACAAGAGTACACAAGTAGGGTATTTATACAAGTCTTAGGAAACCATGTTGGCCTAGCTAAGGTTGGTTTAGGTAAGTAGATAATCAAGATTTGGTTTCTTTAGGAAACCTTGAATATCTTTAGAAACTTACTGCCCAAGCTTGGTCCTTCATGTTTCCTTAAGTCCAACATGTACCCTACATTATTTCCTTATTCTAACAGATTGGGCCGTAAACACTACGCATTTTGCTTACGAAGTTGGGAGACATTCCATGTGGCATTGGTCATCAATGCCCATTTACCAGAAAATTTGCTTTGATCTCATTGCTATATTCAGCTGAGCAGGCTGAAGTTGGGTTCTATAAATACTCTTCGAGTATCTTTGGTGAGCCAAGAAGTCCAGTTTAGCTCCAAAGTGTAGCTCTTGCTGAGAGAAGTGACTTTAAGGTATGGGAATTCGTCTGAGAAGCGTAGTGTATTTTCAAGTCCAGAATCGCCACCTTTGCCAAAATGCTATTTGCCCGAATATGTTGGGGAGACTGAAAAGAGGAGATGTTTTTTTTTCTTTTTCTTTTTTAAAGAAAGGACATTTATTCAAAGGCTCCAAAGGCAAACAAATCAAACAGATACACAAGGAGGGGATGGTACCCAGCTCCTACCCGATAACAACGGACCCAAATAGGATCTCCTTGAACACACAAGGGGTAGGAAAGCTATCAGCAATTAAAGCCTGCTTAACACTATTCGGCAAGGAGGGGAGATCTTTGAAAAACCTCGATGGAGGGGAGGCTGCCACAAAGGATAAGGCCACGGCCGGACCATTAGTAGCGGGACAAATACAGAGAGCAAGATAGGGCGCCCTCCAACCATTCCCTGGGCTAGGACTCGCCTATTCAGCTTGAAGATATGCGGATGCGAAGATTGAAGCTTACAAATTCTAAAACCATCCACCCAAATTTGATCGATAAGGAGAGAGGCCATGTACGAGAAAGAGCTACTCTTCCCTGTCATCAAGAATCCAATTTTTTTTAGAAGTGCCCTCTTCGTTCCAATTTTTCTCAAATACCCCAAATTTAAAAAAGTTTCTCAAATATCCTATTTGGATGCTAATTCGGTTTTCACAAAACCGGAATCTCAAGAAAACATTATATTCGGTTTTAACACACCCGAATAGTTAACTATCCGATTTCCCTAAGCCCGAATTCATAGAGAATAAAAATATCAAGTTTTGAAATGCGTCATCAGGTTTTTGGACCATTGGATGGTAATGTTGCGCCAGATGCCGTTTGTGTATGCTTGGTAAAGAGATGAGACAGAGTTTGAGGACAGTGGTGTGGTGGTCGGTAATTTTTTCGATGGAATCATGACGATCGAAGATTGTGGCGGATTGAATTCGATGATGGTACGAGTCTACGAGAACATATTGTTATTGTGTGTTTCCAGATCAACGACTCCGTTGATAGCGGTGATGCTTATGGGAAGGCCAGAAAAAACTAATCATCGCAATGGGAGTGGCGAGCGGCACTGAATATTTTATTGCTAAATGAATCCGGTTACATCATAAACAGATTATAAAAAATGCTGACTGGCAGATCCACGTAGGATCGAGGTACGAATCATCTTATTTTTTATGAATCCGGGCTTCGAGAAACCGGATATAATGTTTTTTTGGGATTTCGTTTTGTCAAAACCGGATTGGTACCCAAGTAGGGGATTTGAGAATCCCTTTTTAAATTTGGAATATTTGAGAAATATTTGAACGCGAGTGCCGAGTTGGCCATTTCCAAATAAGTTTCTCAAGAATCCACCCTTGAAATACCTTGATCACTATTTAAAATTCCTACAATTTGAAATTGGTTTGATTCGCTCCAGTTGCCGGCTACAGACAGGATAATACCCCTCGGGTAAGGAGTCCAAGGCACCCACCAAACTTTGATTGTAGTCTTGATCGGCGGACAACAGTGTAAAAGGCCCTAGCCCACTCACGCATCTTCTGAAGATTCGGAGCAGTGACATTCTCATGAATCTTACCAATACGACCAAGCCAAATTTCCCAGATCGCACAGGCACCAAGAGCCGTAGTTAAACGCCCCACGAATAAGTTATAAGGTTGCTTACCAAATCAAAAATGCATAAGCTCCAGGAGAGAGCGGTCTGATGACACCAAGGGCAGTTTGCAGGAACGTCCAAACCTCCTTGACAAGGTCACTATCAGAAAATAAATGATTTGAGCTTTCAATCGATCGTCTTGTACAACAAACGCATTGAGAAATAAAAGGCTACCCAAATGCATAATCCTCTCATCAGTTGCAACAGCTCCTCGCTAGAGCTTCCATAATAAACAAGAGACCTTGATTGGAATCCAATTTTCCCTAATAATCATGAACTTTTTCTCCTTAATCAAATCTGCCTGTAAAATCTTCCAAAAGACTGCAGTCGGTAGTATAAAAAAATCCCTTCGTGGCACCCTTCCAAACGAATACGTCAGCAATCTCGACATGGTGACTCAAATGAATAGAACTAGCAATACTGAATTCCACTTCCGATAAGAAGGTGACAGCCTTACCTCATCTTCCAGAACGATCCTAATAGGGACATCCTTGAACTCCCGCGGACATTCAACAACAAGGCTATTACAAATACGACCGGTTGTGGTGTCCCCTATACCAATGTTCTAATACGCATTCCTTGCCATAGAAGCGATGACGGGTGATAGCTCTCCATAGGCTATAGCCTTGAAGCCCGACTCTAAATCGAGACCTAGTGAAGACTGCCCAAAGAGAGTATGGCGCAAGGATGTTCCAAGCCATCTTAGTATGGTGAGCGATCATACTAAGGCCCAACCCCTTGATTCCCAAGCCCTCAACAAATTTGGGTTGACACAAATCCTCCCATCTCACCCACTGGCGTCTCCGAACTCCCCTTTGATTCCAAATAAAAGCCTTGAGTAAATTTACTTTAGGAGCGGGCAGCGTGACTAAAGTATGCATGGAGATTGAATTGAGCACGACATTGATCAAAGTCATCCTAGCTCCCAAAGAAAGGAAATTTCAAAGCCAACATTCAATTTTTCCTTTTATGCGATCAATGAAATTCTGGTAATATATGATGTTGGTTCTACTTGGGAAAAGAGGAGCCCCCAAGTACCTAACAGGGAATCTGTCCTCTTCGAAATCATAGTCCGAAATGAGACTAGCTCGCCTGTTAGCCTTGATGTGATTGGACGTGAATATTTGAGTTTTATCCGAATTGAATGCTAGACCTGTTCCCTCACAAAATGAAGAGATAATCTTGATAACTTTTGACATGTTTGGACGAGCTCAATTAGAAAAAATAAGGAAATCATCAGCAAACAACAAGTGATTTATCGGAATAGTCGTACACTTGATAAAATAAGGGGTGAAAATTCTCATGATAATTGCTCTGTTGAGCTTCAGACTAAGAAACTCCATCACGATCAAAAACAAACATGGGGATAGCGGGCCACCTTGACAAAGCCCTCTATTCGATTTGAAGTGACATAGGCTCTCCCATCCCAGCTAATGTTGTACCAATAATTTGAAATGTTACGATACATCAAATTGCAAAAACCTCACTGAATCCTAGCGATCTAAGGATACGGATAAGAAACAACCACGATACCCTGTCTTAAAGCTTTAACGATATCAATTTTGATTAAAACGTTTCCCCTCGGCACTTATAATGGATATCAGACACTAGGTCATGAGCGAGAGCAATGACTTCTTGAATATTCCTCCCCCTAACAAAGCCAGACTACTCTTTATTGATCAAGGTTAATAACTCCCCGGAGCCGATCGTTAATAACTTTGGAGATAATCTTGTGAATGAAGTTACATAGGCTAATAGGACGCATTTGGCCCATGGAATTCGTTGTCTGAAGATTTAGGAAGGAGAATAATGGCAGCAGATGAAATACTTTTAGGAAGAGCGAGACCTTTGAAGAAGGCCACAATCTCTTTGTGCACATCCTCTCCGATAACGTCCCAGACTGATACAAAGAAAAACCCCTTACGATCGTCCGGACCAGGAGAGCTTTTCATGGACATACTACAAATAACGCATATGATTTCATCTTTGTCAAGAGGCCGGGTTAGCATCTTATTAACCTCAGGGGTTATTTTGGGGACAGTATTGCTTAAAAGATGATTCATTGGAGTAGCAGAGGCACCCCCAAAAGCTCAAAAAAGAACTAAACTGCTTAGAGCCTATAACCTCACTATCAAACGACAACTATCCATCTTGCATCTAAAGCTAGAATTTATTTCAGGATCGCCTAGCTTTAATTGCCGCATGAAACAGGGATGCATTGCAATCTCCTTCTCAAGCCACCCCAACGCACTTTATCTTTTAAAAAGTCAAAATGGGTGGAATTCGCCTTTTGAAGCTATGCGTGCAATTCTTTAAGCTTGCGGAATGTTACATCTGACCGCTTTAGTTGAAGCTCCTTCTAAAGAGCATTAATCTCATTACTAATATCTTGCATGTTTAATTCGGTATTGCCAAAGGAAGTCCAGTTCCATGAACGAAACTTTCCTTTAAGCCTTTTAAGCTTTAAAGCCAAATTAATGAGAGGGTTTGGGCTGATAGATCCCCCCGTCATCCAACTCAACCGGACTGTATCTTTAAAGGAAGGATGACTGATCAAGCTAAGGGAAAATGGAAGAAGCTAAGCTTGTCCGGAGCTTTGACGCTTTGGATCAAAAGAGGACAGTGATCCGAGTGGATCCTAGACAGGTGAGACACCTGGACCATAGGGATTTTAGCTAGCGTGCAACCATTTAAGAGAACGCGGTCAAGCCGCTTCCAAATTCTCTTGCCGCTATATTGATTGTTGCTCCATGTAAATTGATTGCCTGTAAAACATGCATCCTTTAAACCTTCCAAAATTTAAAATTTATTGAAGTCCCTCATACCTCCATTGTCAATCCTAGTACCCCTTTTTTCTTTGACAAGGAAGATATGACGTTGAAGTCGTCCATGACATATGTGGGCACCCCTAAGGAGCCATATCAACCAATTCCTGCCACAATCTAGTTCTCTCAGAGGCCAAGCATTTTGCATACATAACATTGCAGAGACACTTTAACTTGGATTGCGCATCAACTTACTCCACCAAAATGAGCTGATCACCAACAACTTTACAAGTAATAATAAAGGTTGGGTGCCAAAAAAATCCATATATGATTGTTAGTAGGAGAACCTTGCATATAAGACGGAAACCACAGTTTTCTTGCTAATGAAGACCCATTCAGCTACACAGTCGGCCCATAAGAGATTCCACCGTTACAAAGACCGGACACATTAGAAAACCGATTTCATCAAGACCGGATAGATTCAGAATATTGTTCTCCTCTTGAAGCTGCCCCTCTTATCCACTCCGTAGCATCTCTCCTCTTCAAATCCTCAAAATAACGCTCGAGTTAGTTTTTAGATTGAATTTGGATGCAACGGGAGAAAGGAATCATAATGATTTCGAGGTTAATTAACTGTTAGGATTTCGAAATTGAGTACTAAAATTAGGGTTGCTGGATTTGGGTGATGTTAAGGTTATTAGGGTTCATGGATTTGTGTGATGTTAGGTTATAAATTATGTTAGTTTTGTTGACTTATTAATGATTTTGTGTATTAATTTCAAAATTTGTTGTTGTTGTTAGTATGTTGTGTAATTTATTATTTAGGTGTTGGATTGATTGTGTTCCTGTTGTTAATATATCGTGTAATTTGTTTATTTGGGTGTTGATTGAATATGTTGTTGTTAATATGTTGTGTAATTTGTTTATTAAGATTTATGTTGTTAATATGTTGTTTAATTTATTTATTTAGTTGTTGGATTGATTATGTTGTTGTTGTCGTTAATATTTTGTGTAATTTGTTTATTTAGGATTTTGGATTGAATATGTTGAGTAATTTGTTTATTTTGGTTCTGGATTGAATATTTTGTCGTTAATATGTTGTGTAATTTGTTTATTTATAGGTTAGTCTTCTTCTTTTTGATGAACTTTCTACATCTTCACCTTCAATCGAACTCAAATCTATTAATCTCAATGTTGAGTCTTCTAAATGTGAGCTTTCGGGATCAATATCCCACTTCCGTCATGGCCCTTATATCTTAAAGTAAATCTGGATATTAGTCTTATATTTGAATGAATGAAGATCAATTTGTCAGCTCGGATGGCATTGAGACGCTTTCTTATAACATTATGAATATATGAATAAGTGCTTTAGATTCTTTCAGCTGACGAACTACTGATTGGTTGAGATAAAACCTTTTTGCTATTTCTGCAAGATCTGTAGTTTCGGCTCCATAAGTAGGCCACCAGGATATTGGAGACATTGTTGATGCATCATTGCGAGCAGCATTAGTTCCAAAAATACCTTCTTTTGCTTGAAATTTAGCCAACTGAGTACGTAACGTTTTTCTTTTGATTTCATCCTCTCTGATTTTTTCTAACGCTAGAAGTACTTCAGACACAACTTATCTAACCATATTTGGAGCACGCCTCTCCACTACTCCAGGTATAAAAGATTTCAAATAGTTAGAGTCATAAAAAAAGGATTTAGAGCAAACCTAAGACAATGCATAGGGATGTTCATTTTCTCCCATCTACCAACCAAAATAACTTTCATTCTATCGGCGTCAATAACATGTATACTACATGATACAGACCAGAGGGTACTGAGTTATGGCATAAAATGGATCATCTGTGCACGTTAGCGGTATGTTTTAGCAGTTTTCGAGATTTCGGTGTCAGAAGTGTGCCCATAATACCTTGTTTCAAAGAGAACGACGTTTCAGTTAGGTGTTTTTTGGGCTTTTAAGCTCGTTTACTATTTTTTTCCGAATATTTTTGAATATTTTTCTGATTTTTGTTTTAAGGGTTTTTTGTTTCCCTATTAAAGGGAACTTAGCTTTAATTGTTAGACAGTTGATTTTGAGTTTTAATAAATTTTCTAGGGGTTTTTCCTAGTAGTGTTCTTCCACGCACGTACGCTGCATCACTGATAGAGCACAGTTGTACGCTACTTTAAGTCCTTTACATTGCTTATATTCTAACATAATTCAGTATAAGATTACGCTTTTGGTGTAGTTTTGTATCTCAGGTTTAAAAGAAGAGTTAGAATAAAAACGCAACAAGAAGGCTGAATCTCAGGCAAAAAGACAACAACTTGACAACAAGGACAGAAGACCACTGGCGCGCGAGCACTATGGCGTGCGAGTGTGGGTCGCGCAGAAGACAGCAAAGCGGTGACATCAGCAGACAGCGAGATATCCGGAGCGATGACGTCATCATGCGCACAGAATATTTCTAAGTTCGGTTTTTGGAAATCAAGTATTTCCTAAGCTGATTTTTAGAGATGCAGAAGATTTCCTACAGATATCCTTGCCTAAATATTCGTGGAAACCCTAGAAGGAAAGGACTATAAATACAAAGTTTCAGGGAGATCACATGCATGCACGCAGAAGGGACCAGACGGCTCAGAGCAGAATTCCGACTTAGCCGTGCGCGCAAGCTGTCACGCGAGCCTGACGACGCACCAAACAGATTTGTCTTGTTATTTTAGTTGTCTTATAATTATTCTTGAGATGTATTCATTCAGTATGAGTAGCTAAACTCACTGAACTCGGTTTGGATTTGAATCTATGAATAATATGTTTTGAGGTCTTGTTCTTAATTTGCATGATAAGTTTAGTATTATTATTCCGAACACAATTGCATGATAATTAGGTTAGACAATTAAGCGAAGCCTTGCACCGCAGACTTAGTTGTAGAATCTATTATCTATAGTTAAACTATCAGAAGTACGTGACTGTGAATGATAGGAGTAACACTAGAATAGGCAGTAGCTACCTTGACCGGATTCGTTATTGACTAGACTAGGTTGAATAATAATATCATACGGACTTTGACCGGAATGTATGTGTAGGTTATCAAGCTGTGACAGGACCTTAACTTACGTGAACACTACATCATGTATCTTTAGTGACCGAGGATAAACATAGAAATTCATGGTGAAGAATCTGAACCGAGCTCATCTCTTGCATCTTTATTTGCATCTTTTATACTAGCAGTCTGATTGTGCGCCAGTTGTACTTGCGCAACAGTTTTCTTTCTTTTAATTGTTTTTCACTCACAACCCCAATCTTTAGTTTGTAGTTGAAAGGAGATTTCTCACCGTTCCCTGTGGATTCGACCCCAGCTTACCGATACTATACTAGTTGAAGAGCCGGGATAAATTTGCAGCACTCAACGACGTGCTCGTCAATCACTGTTCTTCATAATGTCGGATATTTCACCAATCATGCAATCCATTTTTCGTAAACTGTGCCCATCTTAGGTCCTTCACCATTAACAAACTTAATCATATAAAATAGGGTTAATTGCAGTAAACCACCATTATAAGATGGTGTTTTGCAGTAAACCACCATTATAATTTTTTTTTGCAAAACGAGTATATTATAACATCGCCGTTAACAAAAAACCACCAATTTTACTGTTCCGTTAAAAATCGTCGTTAAATCGAATTTATTATTATTAATTTAATCTAATTTTAGGGTTAATTGCAGTAAACCACCATTATAATATGGTGTTTTGCAGTAAACCACCATTATAATTTTTTTTGCAAAACGAGTATATTATAACATCCCCGTTAACAGAAAACCACCAAATTTGCAGTAAACCACCATTATAATACGGCTGATCCTTTCACGAGACGAGAAAATAAATATAACTAAATTTGCAGTAACAAAAAATAGTCTGATCGTTCGGATAAAGTTCAAGAGAAACAAAGAATTTAGATGTGACAGAATGACTCAATATTAACTATTGAATTAGATTAATTTGCTGTTGAGATTAAAGCTGGTTTTTATATAATGGGCGGTTGGATTTGCAAAAAACCCTAGCGGTTGAGATTGATGGTTATTTTTTGAATCAAATCTCATCTGTTGGATTATTAGTATTCAACGGTTGAGATCATATCGCACTGTCTCACATTTATTTATCCGTCTTTCTTAAACCTTACTTCTGATAGTCCATTGAAATGTTATTTGGATTGGGTGAAGTGTTCGAATCGCCTCACCACCATTTCTCTTTTTATTTCTTTAATCTTTACACAATAGTTTAATTTTTTTGGTCTCCTACTTTTACGCAAATTCTTTAATCTCTACATGATTTTTAACGGAACAGTAAAATTGATGGTTTTCTGTTAACGGTGATGTTATAATATACTCGTTTTGCAAAAAAAAATTATAATGGTGGTTTACTGCAATTAACCATATTATAATGGTGGTTTACTGCAATTAACCCTAAAATTAGATTAAATTAATAATAAAAAATTCGATTTAACGACGATTTTTAACGGAACAGTAAAATTGGTGGTTTTCTGTTAACGGCGATGTTATAATATACTCGTTTTGCAAAAAAAATTTATAATGGTGGTTTACTGCAAAACACCATATTATAATGGTGGTTTACTGCAATTAACCCTATAAAATATTGGCTTAGTAATTGCCGATATGTTCTCGACCTCATCCCAAAAATCTTGATCAATGATTGTTGCTACGACTTCCGCACCAAAATTTGGACATGTTCATCTCCATAGTACGTAGTCCACTCCTTCAATGCCCTGATAACCATAGTCTTACCTAGAGCTTCTCTGCAGTTTGACAATCTTTTCAGTAGTATACAATGAGAAGCAAATCTGGTTTTTGCAACTTTCAACAACCTCAAATCTAACTTCTTCCTAAATATAGTATGAACATGTTGATGGTTGAGAAAAATAAAACTTGAGGACACTTTTTCCTCTTTTGTTAGTCGAAATCATTCAGTCAAATGCAACTGCTAAATCATTAAATATTAAACTCAACATATGCATCACACAAGGAACCGCGACTATTAGATGTTAACACATTAATTAGCGATTGGTGTTTGATATTAGTTCAACCATCTGATATAATGGATGTCCCTAGAGTGATCCAAGTGTCTTTGATTGGAACTAATTCTTTCTCGACATCTCTTTGACACTCATCCAATAAAGAGGTTCTAGCCCTATCATAAGATATTGACTTGTAACCTCTGGGAGCTAGGCTGACAACCCTCAACATGTTAATGAATTCTGGATTCTTGCGAACATTAAATGGAATTCCAATAGCACATAATGCTTTAACGGTTGCTACATCCACTTGATGTCTTTCCGTGGTTGCAAAAGAGGCTGTTATGGGATTGGCAGTAAAAGCTGATTTTCCTTGACCATTTTGACAATATATTTTGTCAAAGAAGATGAAACACCAACTACCTATCTTCTTCTTTAATTTTGTTAGTTTTTCACCAACCATTCCAATACAACGAGCAATTTCAGCTCTTTTCCCCACCTCATGAGCAAAATATATTGAAGAATTCTTGTGTAAGAGCTAGTATAAGTGGATGAACAATGATTGCACTTCCATTTTTTTGCACCTCCAACATTTTTCCCAGCCGCCGCGCCAATAATCGTTACTTCATCAAGTAAAGGTTTTCTACTCTGACTTGATAAATTTGTTGTTGCATCTCTTGTTGTGACTACATCTTCTTCTAGATGATCATTGACTTCCTGTTTAAAATAATCATCGAAGTCTTCCGTATTTTCGGTGCTTCTTGATGGCTCTGTTTTCGTGCTCTTTTTTATCAAAAGTCATTGATATCAAAGAAGAAAATAATAGAAAGTGTTAGTTGATTGATGATTACTCTACCTATGTAAGTCCCTTATTTATAAAATGTTCAAATTTGAAATTTGAAGAGATAAAAATTATTTTGTTTTTACATGCGTTAGTTGATTGATGATTACTCTACCTAATGGTGGTTGAATATTTTAACTTTAATTTTCAAAACATTAAATGCTACCGTCAGAGATAGTTAATGATAAGTCAGACAATCAATAGCTTCCTTAATTTGCGTGCAGATGGTGCTTTTGGACAAACTTACCGGGATAGAGGGAGTAATAAGTTTAAATTCTTATTATTATATTTGATTATAAAATTATATTGACTAAATAAATTCAATGGACAATTTATAGAAAAATAAACCTTAATACTGATTTTTAAATGGATAATTTTTTAGAAACATAATCTACATATAGCAACCGATGAACAAACTATTTATAAAATCTTCATATTTAAATTTTAGAAGATTAGTATAATTTTCAGTATTGCGTTGATGAGTTTTTGGCACCAAAGCCCACTAACTAGCTTCCAACTAAAGCCATTCCGATGGGCCAAAGCAGCAAAGGTGATGCAGCGCGGGTGGGCAAACAAGTATGATGCGTGTGTCAACAACTTGTTGATTTCGCAGAATACCGAGAAGTTGACGGAATAGATAAATCAATAACTCGTTGATTTCGCAGAACATCAAGAAATTGATAAGCAAGATTTGTTGATTTCAATAGAAATACCGAAAACTTGACATAAAAGGGAAAATCCTAATTTTGTTTATTCAATATCAAAAAGTTGTCTTACAAAAGACTGAAAAATAGTTTATATAGAAAACAACAAGAAACCCTAATTAGTAACTAACTTATATGGTCCAAAGCCCACTTAATTGGGCCGCATCATTCTCTCCATGGCAGAAAAGATTCGTCCTCGAATCCAAAATCGATAGTAGAGAAATACTAATCACCAACTTCAAATCTCAATACACGACGCATGCGCCACATAGTGTGCTAAGAGAAGCGGAATCTGAAGTTTACTTAACATAAATCTCAACGCACATCTGAAAAAGTAACATTGACACCCTCATCGATGAAAAAGGAGCAAACTTTCTTGTTAGTAAAATAGACTGAAATAATTTGTTGTGTAAACAAATGTCTTCAGAGGTCAAAATAGTAGGTCGTAATAGTAGAACAGTACTGATATGTTCTTTCACATACTCTTCAACATCTCCCTCAGTATCACCGTAATCATCATAAATAGGATCATGAATACCAAAATTTGTATCAACCTCATCATCATTGTAAGTATCGTAAATAGGGATACCTGAACTAAGAGCAATATCAACTTCGTCATCACCATGATCATCATCTATGGGTTCTCCGAAACAGGAACCAATATCGCTCCCAACTTCACTATAATCCAACTCATCACCATACTCATCATACATGGGTTCTTCGAAATTGGAAACAAGATCACTATCCTCATCGTAATAGTCATCATCATGTCTCGCAAAGAGTTCATCCAATCGGGCACTCTTAGTCTCTGCCGTCTTCAAACGAAAGGTAAGGTACTTAATCCGCCTGCGCAGATCTGTATTCTCACGTCGCAAAACATCATCAAGGAACGTCACATCAGCGCCTACAAACCTTCTAGGCTGACTTCTACCATGAGGAGTTATCAAGCAAGACCGGCTGGAAACTGATACCAATCTAATGCAGCGCGGGTGGGCAAACAAGTATGATGCGTGTGTCAACAACTCGTTGATTCCGCAGAATACCGAGCAGTTGACAGGATAGATAAATGAATAACTCGTTGATTCCATAGAATATCGAGAAATTGATAAGCAAGATTCGTTGATTTCAATAGAAATACCGAAAATTCGACATAAAAGGGAAAACCCTAATTTTTACAAAAGACTTAAAATTAGTTTATACAGGAAACAACGAGAAACCCTAATTAGTTATTTGGCCCAAAGCTCACTTAATTAGATCGCATCAAAAGGCAACCAAGTCGCGACCAACCTGAGCTAGTTCCTTCAATGATGACCTTGTTCGAGCCAGTTCCTTCAGACGTTGTCCAAGCTAGTTCCTTAAATAAAGTCTTTATTCCAACAAAGCCTAGTTAGCAAGGCATTGTAAGACTCCCAACACATAGTCAGCCTAGCAGTAAAGAATTCCCAACATTTCTCTTTGACCATTTCCATCATCCAACATATCAAAAATCCTTATATCATATTTCAGGGTTCTTTCGATTTGTTATGGTCTAGCCTGTCACCTTTCCCATATTTTCAATAAACACCCTTGCATTTCTCTTTTTTACAAACTCGCCCCATCCAATTTGTCATACTTCGCACGCACTGCCCACTCACTCAGACTTTCAGAGTTCTTTCCGAGGAATTCTCGCAAGCACTACACTCTTCGGACATGGGGGAGCCCATCTACGCTTATCGGACGAGTATTCAGGGATTTTGAGCTCACCATCGCACTCAGAAGGCCTTTTAGGCTAAAAAGGTTTCATTCTTCATACCAAGTTGGTCTTAGAGCAAGTTGTTTCCGAGGGACTATGGCGACAAAAGCAATGCAACTTCCATATCCGTAACTGAGGCTACAACTAGCAATGAAGAGGATTCCGTTATGAGTTTAAGGAATGATGTCGAAGGCCTAAAAGCTCAGCAAACCGCCATAGATGCCAACCAGCAATAGAATTTTGCAGAGCTTAATAGGAAACTAGAAGCACTCCTTGCCCACCAAGAGTCTGCTAAAAACAACGCTTCTGCACTCAACCAATCATGATCAACCTTTAGCTCAACCTGAAGTCCATCCATCAGCGAACCGCAAGGTAGAGATCGAGGTAAGGAGCTAATGTTCGACACCAATCTGAAAATAGATGGAGCACTTCTTCAGGGGCAGAGGATTGAAGCACCATCACCATCTCTCCAGTTTACCCCCATGTCCACCAAGAGGCAGACTCAATCGGGATGAACGCCAATACCGCTGGGAGAACAAAAAAATTCCAATTCTATTCTGTCTAGCTGTTCGTTAAAGGGTCACTTATGATGATTTTCACGAAGAAGGCATGAAGTTTATGCAAAAAAATCGAGGAGATCAACGATTTTGCAAGCTCAAAATACCTTTGTTTGATGGCAGCGACAACATAGATGAATGGATTGACAAGGCAGAAAGGTACTTTAGAGTCAACCGCTTAGCTTATGACGGGTGTCTAACGCGGCAACTATGTGTCTAGAAGACAAAGCCTTCAAATGGTACTCGTATCATTCGAAGAGACAGGCCGTACTCACATGGGAGCAACTCAAGCGAGCTATGGCATCGAGGTTTTGCGGGTCTGACCCAGCAGAGATACAAGAGAAGTTCTTTCCCTTGTGCAAACCAAGTCAGTACTAGAGTACCGAGAGAAGTTTCAGGGCCTAGGAGGGGTCATTAACCTCTCGGATGAGACTCTTTGGGCAAACGTTTACAAGGGACTCATATAAGACATTCGCGAGCTGTGTAAACTCACTTACCTTACGGAAGCCATGAACATGGCACAAGTTGAGGAGAAAGAAGTAAGCCGAAGCTTCCAAACATTAGATTCATTTGCCCAAACTTCAAATTCACTTTTCTTTTAAAATTTTATTAATTTAATCTTCAACCGAAGTCTGCTAATTAATTTTAAATTAAATTAGATTCATTTGCCTCGAACATGGACTAGCGCAACAAGTATGTTGGCCACTCAGCCTTTCCACACAAGTTTAGGCAGACATTTCTATGGACTTCATCAAAGGTCTGCCAAAATCTGAAGGCTTCACTGTCATTATGGTCGTTGTTGACCAACTGATTAAGTATACCCATTTCATTCCCTTACCCTAACACTGCTCACTGCAATATTAGTTGCAAACACATTCATCAAAGAGATAGTCAGACTTCATGGGATTCTAGAAAAATCGTGAGCGATCGGGACGCAATCTTTATTAGCCACTTCTGGGAACAGTTATTCAATGCTATAGGGACTCATTTGAAGGGAAGCTCAACCTACCATCCCCAAACTGACGGCAGACCGAAGTTGACAACAAAAGCATTAGAACTTATCTCCACTGTTTCGCAGCAACAAGGCACGAAGAATGGGTCGAGTTCCTGCCTTTGGTAGAATACTAGTATAATACTTGTTTTCATTCCGCAACTCATACTACTCCTTTCAAAGTTATGTATGGCAGGGACCCCCCGAAGCTAATCCCTTATAAAGGAGGTTCTGTTTCGGTCCTGAAGGTAGATCAGGCCTAAGTCGAACGTGATCAGATTCTACGGAATTTAAAGGAGCACCTAACCAAGGCAGCCTGGACGACAAATGTCGATGATCAGGGACGACAATGCAAAGCTCGCATACAAGTTTACAGACCTTATGAGATCGAGAGGCGCAACATGGGCACTTGCAGAAGATATTAAAGAAGTGTTTCCTACGTTCGATCTTGAGGACAAGATTAGTCTTAGGAGGCAAGTCATGATGAGTTCCGGCGCCAAGGCCCATTGACTAGCTCCCCACTAAAGCCACTCTGATGAGCCAAGGCAGCAAAGGCACCCAAGCCGCGACCAACCTGAGCCTTGGCATCCACCAGCCCAACCCTGCACTAAACAAGCCACCAGGAGTTGCCCAGCGATCATCAATGAAGCCCCTTTTCGAGCCAGTACCTTCATAGAAAACCATCTCCAAGCAGTGGCGGATAAAGGATTTTTATCTATAGGGGCAGATAAATATATTTAACGAATTTTTTATGTTATAATTACTCTCTACGAGTCTTCATCTTCATAAAACTTCCTATTACATTTTCATTGGTTATTGATTGAAATACATCATTTTCAATAGGTTTTTTAGCAAAAACCCAATACGTCAATTTGAACAAAACCACCCCTTCAAAAAAAATTGACTTAACCACCCACAAATATCAAAACTATTTAATACGACTTTTTCAATAAGTCAGCCGGTAATTCTGACCGTTGACTTCAGTTGACTTATAATGACAATTTGAGTTTTTTGTATAAAACCACCCTTCCAATTACACAATTTAATCAAAACAACCCCTTTAAAAATTTTGTTGACTTAACCACCCACAAATATGAAACTATTTAGTATGACTTTTTCAATAGGTTTATAATAAAAAAATTAAATAAAAATCTTGATTGGTAATTTACGGACTAATTATCAAATTAATTTCATTGACTTTGGTTGACATATCCACAAAATAAATTTCATTGACTTCGGTTGAGTTACCTTATGTACGGCGTAATTATTTTAATTAATTTTGTTGACTCTAAAACCTAATTGGTAATTTACGGATTAATCAATGGAATTAATCGAAAATCCTAAAAACATACGGTTGACTACCATATGTATTTCACATAAGCCCTTTACGACCGATCTCGATCCTAGAAATTCATGAAATACAATTAGGTATAAGAAGTTTGACGAATTTTATTTTTAGGATTTTCAATTAGTTTTATTGAGTAGTCCGTAAATTATCAATTATGTTTTATAGTAAATAAATTTAATTAGAATAATTAGTTTGTAGATTTGGTAAGTCAACCGAACTCAATGAAATTATTTGGTAATTAGTACGTAAATTACCAATTATGAATTTTATTATAAATCAACCAAAGTCAATGATGTTAACATATTGAAAAAGTCATATTAAATAGTTTGTAATGATTAAGTCAAATTTTTTGAAAGGGGTGGTTTTAATTAAATTATGGTATTGGAATGATGGTTTTAGCAAAAAACTATTTTTTATTCATTTTTATTATAAGTCAACCAAAGTCAACGGTCATAATTACCTGTTGACCTGTTGAAAAAGTCATATTAAATAGTTTTGATATTTGTGGGTGGTTAAGTCAATTTTTTTTGAAGTGGTGGTTTTGTTCAAATTGACGTATTGGAATGGTGATTTTCGCTAAAAAACCTTTTTCAATATAATAAGCAAGACAATCACATAAAAAAGAATTTGCAATACGATTACGCAAATTTGTCTTCACAATGTTCATCGAAGAAAAGCATCTCTCAACGGTTGCAGTGGCGACAGGCAATGTCAAAACTAACTTCAAGAGTCGAAATATTAAAGGATATGTAAGATGTTTTCTTATATCCATCATTACTCTAGCTAGAGCCCCAAGATCCTTCAAATTTGAAAACTTAGCATCATCTCGAACATTATCAATGTATAACCGAAGTTGATACTCTAGATTCATTTGATCCTCGAAATCAAAATCATCTGGATAAAGCTCGGCCAACCTCATTAACTTTAAAGTATCAAAATCACGAAATGAATCAGCTGGACTCAAAGAAGCCATATAAATAAGCAATTCAGAATTTATCTCATTAAAATGATCATTGAACTCCTGAAGCACCAAATCCACCACAATGTAAAAACAATCTCTCTGAAGATGTTGTAAATTGGCCATATTAGTCTTTTTTCTTGGCCTTCGTGCATCAACAAACTCATCCTCCATATTTAACACTTCAACATCATATTTCTCACAAAATAAAGTCACTTTTAACATATGCGACATCAACTGCAAAATAAAGATTTAAAATATCTCTAACTGCCTGCATTTAAAATATCTTTATCAATGGCTTTTCTCTGAAGAGCCATTGATAAAGATTCAGTAAGATCAAAGATAAGCAACATCAACTGCAAAATAAAACACAAAATCAAAAGAGTGCAAGTATTTGAGAAGTCCATTCGCTTGTTGCCTTTTTATGGTATCTGAACCTTCCGTCTCAATATATTCGAGAACTTCTAAGACATTCGGAAATAACTCAACCAAACGTAAAACTGACCTAAAATGAGAACCCCAACGTGTATTTCCAGGTCTTTATAAATATAGTTCTTGACTCATTCCACTTCCAGTTACAACTCGCGATTTCCAATGGCCTCTTTCAATTGTTGCTGATACTTTTCTCGAATCATGTCTCTTCTTTTACAAGATGCTCCCACCATATTTAGTAAAAGAGATATTTTTTCAAAAAAATCTCCAACTTCAAAGTGTTTTTTGAAATCGCCACAACGACTAACTGAAGTTGATGAGCAAAACAATGTACGTGATAAGCTGAACGATTTTCAATTAAAGCTCTAAGTCCGTTGAATTCACCTTTCATATTACTTGCTCCATCGTAGCCTTGTCATCTGACACTCTTCAAACTCAATCCATATTCACTAAATAATGAATCAATAGCATTTTTGAGACACAATGACGAAGTATCCTTCACATGAATAATACTAATGAACCTCTCTTTCACAATACAATGTTTATCAACAAATCGTTGGATAACGGCCAGTTGCTCTTTATAAGAAACATCGCTGGATTCGTCTACAAGCAAAGCAAATACACTATCACCAACTTCTTCAATAATAAGACGAATCACCACTTGTGCAAAACACCGAACAATATCCTTTTGAATCATTGGAGAGGTCATTTGATTATTTCGGGAGCATTTTGTAACACAATATTGTTAACACTTTATTTTGACTCTTCTGATTCATCATGTCCACGGAAAGGTAAACCTTGGTTTACTAAAAATCTTGACACATCAATAGAAGCATACAGACGGATACGATGTTCTTTCTTTGTGATTTCACTCTGTCTATGAAGAGCAACAACAATTGTTTGAGTCTGATTCATCAAATCATCACATCTTTTAAGTGCTATAATGTGAAAGCTCCTGTACTCTAACCAATTTGGGTACTGATCAAACCAATCAGGCTAAAACTGTCTGCACTTTTTTCCTATCATTTTTCTCGAAAAATTATGTCCACGAGGTTGACAAGGTCCTCTCATCAAATATTTTCTTCGAATTTCATCTTGTTAATTGGGTTGATACTCGGTAATTCTTTTTGCTCTCCGCGGGATCAGAAGGAAGATCATTCAAATCAACAAGTTGGGGAGTAGAAAAAGTACCTTGTTGAGTAGAATTTGATGTGTTTATACATGATTTGCTAATGTCACTGTCCGAAGATGGATTTTTTCTTTTCAAAAAATAGTCCCACTTTAGTTCTGTAATGCAATTAATTAAAAAATTAACACAAAATTATCACAATTCAAAAGACATGTAAACAAAATTGAAGTGTATAAAAGATTGAATATAACTTACGTCCCATCTTGATTCAATATTCACGTTAGAGTGCAATGTCAAACTGAGTCTAGATTTTAAAATTCAGCAGTGTAGACATCGAATGCTTGTAAACCCTAATTGAATCAAAAATATAAAACATATAATCATAACTCAAATTGTCAATTTAAATAGACAAATATAATTACAAACAACAAACCTATTAAAAAGTAGGGTTAATTACAGAACCCGCATAATAGGCCATATTCTACGCCACCACCTCTATATTGTAATATTACATTCGACCACCTTTATAATTACTAACGTTTTCAAAGAACCACCTCAGTTAACGGCAGTTAACGGAGATGTGGTTAAATGAAAACTAAATTGATTATAAAGGTGGTGAAGTGGACACATATTTATTATAGAGGTAGTGTATTGTAATAAAAATACAATTATTATATTAAAAATTTAATTTATTTAACAGAAAATTTGACGGAACAGTGATAGGTGGTTGTTTGGGAACGTCAAATGTTATACGGGTGGTCGAATGTAATATTACAATATAAGGGTGGTGGCGTGGAATATAGCCTATTATGAGGGTGGTTTTTCGTAATTAACCCTAAAAAGTAATCACTTCCAAGGTACATGCTAGTTTTGTACCTAAAATAATGGCAAATGGCGGCTGTGGCAGACGAATGTTGAATTTTGGGTTGATTACATTAAGCTAAGAAGGTTTTCACCCTTCATACCATATATACGTTGAAAGGTGATTAACTTTCCAAAACTAATTATATTTGACTATAAATATTTGGTTGACTAAATTAATTGATCAATTCATAATAAAATTAAAATTTAAACATTTTCTATTTTAAAAAATACAAATAAGTAAATGAAGTCAAATCATTTACAAAATCCAACTACGATTAAAAACAAAAAAAAATTAAATGCATCATATAACTAAAATGAAACTATTATCTTCTATCAAAAACCCTAACAGCTGTTTGTCTCTTCATCTATGGCCGCCGCTTTCATTATATCTCCAAAATTATACATCCACTTGCCTCTTCAACTCCAGTAAACAGGACTTATCATCGAATTGACTGATTTAACGAACTGGACGGTTCGCCATTCCGAAAACAAAAATGGGGCCATTGTTCCCTGTACCAGGTAACTATGGGCAAAATCATAAAGATGGTGCGTCGCTGGATGTGGGATGTGAATTTCATGATTGTGCCATATATAGTAAGTGCTAATTTTTACACATGGACTCAAGTCCAAAATATTGAAGCCGATTGGACATTGTTGTCATCATTCGTGGAACGGTGGATGCAAGAGACTTACACATTCCACCTAAGAGTGGGAGAGTGCACAATCATACCCCAAAACGTTGGTTTATTTACATGATTGCCCATCGAAAGAGAGGTCGTCTTCGAAGGATCATGATTGGGAAGAGATGTGCATTTGTTGTTAGGGGTTTATCTTGAGTGCCTTCGGTCCCCTACCTTAGCTCGACGTAATGGGTTTTTGAATCATATGACAGTGGTAACGCATGATACTACTGATGAGGTCATATACAGATATGCTACGGCGTATCTACTCTGTGTGTTAGGATCTTTGTTGATGCCAAATTTATGTGAAGATAGAGAATCACTTCATTACTACCGTTGTTGGCGGATTTAGATGCAGTGAATTCATATTCATAGGGGAATGTTGTTCTTGCTTACCTTTAAAGACAGATGTGCAACGCAGAGCGTGAGGGACACAAACAAATGGGTGGATGTATTTTTCATCTGCAGCTCTGGAGTTGGGAGAGGTCGACTATAGCCAAGCCGAGATTCAAGCGCCAGAAGCACCGTATATTGGCCCTTTCATGAGAGGCTCATAGTCTTACTCATAAGTTGTCTATTATTTATGTGTTATTTAATTTATGATAATATATAATTTTTAATGTAATTTTTATGTCGTAACGATAATATATAACATTTGTTATGTGTTTTCTTTATGTGTATTCTATTGTTTCTATGTTGTGTAGGAAATGGAGTGGCGCTTTACCATCTACAAATGTGCCAAAATATTCAATTAATTATCATTGACGTATTATCTTCGCCCCTCGTGCGATGCCATCTAACAAATGTGCCACTATTCTACTCTTCCAACGCTTGCATATAACTTAGAAGTTTTTGAAACGAAACATCCCAATAACTAAATATGTTAATCGGTGCTTGCTATCTAGCCTATCATGCCATCAAGTATTTAACTTCATAGTCATAATTCTTGAGTATCCTCGCTCTATTTTTTAAGCCGGTGTTAATGTAATCTTTCACATATTACATCCATAATGTCTATTGCAACAAAATGCCTAGTCAAATGAATATTTGATATGAAGTCGTTATTGCATGTACGATCACCTATGTATTTCCCCACTTCCCAATAAGATGCATTTTTTGATCATTCTGAAACGCAATGGGCATCTATCCTCATCTTCTCGTGGAGAACCAAAACTCGAGTGTCTGACTCCTTAGTGTAATACTCAACACGATGCAATAGTGAGTACTTCTGCACCGCGTATATTGCATCAGCTTTACGACTAAATGTTGCTTATATGCCAATAGATTCAAACTGTCCAAAGTTACTTCCTAGATACCATCAGCCGGTTCATTGACATCTCAAGTCGAAATGTCACTGAATGCTGGAATATCAAATACATGATCAGGTTCAAACACATATTCGGCACCTTCGTTCTCAAGTTCATCGAGAAATTCATCTCATCTCGATCATACTCATCTCGAACATACTCATCTCGATCATACTCATCCACCACACTCATATCAAGTGTGTCCAGAGTCGTCATCACCATGTTGTTAGTGTCAATATTATCCATCGCTGTTTAAATTTGACACAAATAGAACATAAGTTAAATTTCATAGACAAAAAAATAATAATTACGTAAAACATAAATAATTTACAAAGATGTTGATATGCCGGACGCTAATATGCCGCAATCGTCTGTGAGTGTTTACAATGCCTTCTAAATGATGAAGTGCAAAGAGCATGGGTGGATTTGTACGAGCAAGAACCCGATTTTAGGTAGACCGAATATATTATTTTCTATGCAATCTGGTTTTATACACATCGGATTCAGGATGGCCGACATTCGATCAGCATTATTCTTTGCAATCTGGTTTAATGAAGACCGAAATCTTGTTTTGTCAATGGCAGATCGAAATCATTACTGGACAGTCGCCATTATTTCTGTGCAATTTGGTGTTACGAAAACCGAAATCCTAAAAGATAATTATTGAAACTAATTTCTTAAAATTCGGACTGTTGGTTTTTGGTGACTCGGATCCACGTAGGATAAAATTTAGTTTTCAAAAGAGTCCGGGTTTGAGGTTTCTGGAATGGTGCGTTTTTTGATCAATTCGGGTTTAGTATAACCGGACTGGTCTGTTTTCAATCAATCTGTTTTTCCCAAGATCGGTTAATACGTTTTTCTAACAATCCGGATTTAGTAAGACCAGATATATGACGAAGTAGAGCATTTGAGAGAGGTTTTTTAAAAGCGGGGTATTTGAGAATTTTTTTCAAATGAAGGAATTTCTAAAACAATTCATCTGACTATCAAAATATAAAGCTTACAAGTGCAAAGCTGATAATGACGCTGAAGCTGAACTGATTCCATTAGCCAAGAACAAGATGCCATCCACCGGCCTGTACACACAAAGAACATGTAGTTAGTTAAACCATTAGATAATTCTGCTGATTTTTGTACATAAATTCACTTTAACGAAATTAGACGAGAGTAGAAACATGGGAAATTTTGAAAATGCCAGTAAGACTGGTTCAATAGCTATGTGCATCCTTGCATTTACGATGCAATGGATCAATTATTCTGGAAGATTCAGGTTCATCATTTATATAACAGAGATGGTTAAATATCAGTTTCCATCTATTGGCTTTAGTTTCCGTTGGATGCATACCAGAACCAAAACCAACCGAAAGCACAGCACGGATTTGAAACTTATTTATCTGCAAGAAGAAACAGAAAAATCAAGTTATAATATTTGAAATGTAATTGTTTTATCAGGCCAGTACTGCCAAGAGATTTATAGCCTGAGAAAATTAAGGGTGATAGTTATCTAATGACAATGACTTGTAAGCCGTACAGTAAGTAATGTATGCAAAAGCCAGCCCCTTTCATTCAAACAAAGATTGTAACAAGAAACCAGAAGAATCATATCCAACCTCATCGAAAAACAAGATGTATAAACCAGTCAAACCATCTTTGTACATATTATTGTCTATGCAAATTCTCATCCTTTCGCTTGTTCATACCATTATACGATTTACACTTCATACTCTAAAGTTACATGCTTATACTCCTTTACTTTGCATTCAATTGTTTTCTAGACTCTGGTGTAGTCAAGTCATTTATGTGACTCAGTTCCAATCCCATAAGAAATAATCTGACTCAACAAAACGATTTAAAATACCTGCTTTGGTTCTGGATATGGATACAACCTAAGCGTCTTGTTTGACCTGTACCCACATGATTGATTAGCTGATGTAACCTGAGTATTGCATATAAGTTGAACTGCCATAAGTTTTAGAAACCTCATATCATTTTAGAATTCCCTAACCCTGGCACAGCCATAACATAACACCCTCTGCTGATCCAAAAAAGGTGAAATGGCTATTGCACTTCATCTACTCAGGAGTGTTCAAAGAAAACAAAGCTCAAGGCGTGTAGTTCCCTGCTCTAATTCAACTGACGTACCTAAAGGCTACTTCGTCGTCTACATAGGAGAAAGTAGAAACTCAGTGGAAGCGGTTCATGTTTCTTATCTCATATCTAAAGCACCCTTCATTTCAAACATTACTAAAACTCGCCAAGGATGAATTCAGATTCGATCATCCTTTCGGCGGGCTAATGATCCCTTGCAGAGAAGATGCCTTCGTCAACCCTGACATCTCAAATTTGTACCGCGTGAGCAGTCTTTGCGGACCATCCGAGAAGCATTAAACTATTTTAGAATCTATTATGTTAGAAACTCCTTGATGCCAAATTATTCGCATATAATTCACACCCTGTTATAACCTACATTGATGAGTTTTACAATACTAAACCCCCAGATTCAAATAGTAAATGTTGACGTCACCTTCTGCTACGATTGGAACCAGAAAATTTGAATGTTCCTCATCAAATGCGCATATATCTTCCATAAGATTCAAGCTTTTATCTCTCGATCTAATCTTCGTCTTACTGCTCGTTTTGCCATGAAAAATCGTTTTGAGATGGAAACTGTCGGACCTGAAAAGATGCAGCGATCAGAAGTGTGAAAATGTTGAATTTTCCGGCATCGTTAACCCTAATTTTGGGATTTGTAGCGATCTTCGTCGCCGGCGAATCGAAACTCGAAACCCTAACCCTAATTTTTGGATTTGTGTCGGAGCCAACTCTACCGTTAATAATACTAATTTCAGTTGAACCGATCGGTCCAGTCGACCTACGGTTCAATTAATAATGGTTTGAACTTTGAAGGGTGCCAGTAGTCAAACTGACTTGTTGACCATTTGGTTGTTTTTCTGTTACAAGTTATAAATCATTTCATAGGCTCGAAAGCATTTTCCTTTCGTCACGGAAGGAGGTTTGGAGCGAGAGCAAATCAGCTGATTAAAGTGAGGCTGCAAGGTGGGTTGAGGTCAAAGGTATGG
This sequence comes from Sedum album, assembly GCA_006409495.1. NCBI lineage: Eukaryota > Viridiplantae > Streptophyta > Magnoliopsida > Saxifragales > Crassulaceae > Sedum > Sedum album. Next base: position 44,965 of record QZGG01001869.1, read on the forward strand.
ATTTTCCGATTTTTGTTTTTTGATATAGAAGTCATCTTTTGTCCCGTAGAAAACTTTGACAGAAGTATTTTTATTACGAAATGACTACAACTAGATTTCCGTCCGTTATTTCTTTTTATTATTATCCACATTTGTAATTGCTTACATTAAGCTATACGAATAAATATTTTTACAAGAATGATGTCTCAAATATGAGCAGACCCTCTCTCTAACAGCCGGACGCTCTCTTCCACCGTCGCTATTCTCCACCACCTCTCTCCGTTTTGACGGATGTTATGAGTTGGGTGGCTGATGCGCCGGTGAGTTTGTCATGTGGCCGAGCTGCTGATGTGAGGTGGCTGCGTTTTCTCTCGTTTGGCGTCGGCGGCTGGTTCACCAGCTCTTTCTTTCACCGCCGTCCTCGCCAATCGAAGCTGTCCTGTGTTTCTTTTTTGGTCCGATTTGGTTCACTGTTGCTCTGCCTGTGTGTTGATAGTCTACTGTTTCGTCCGTCTGTTGTGCTGCTTTGGCGTGGCAGGTTTGGATGCCGTTTTGGTCTGTCCGTCTGTTTCTTTGGTTGCTATTGAGCGCTCATCTGGTTGACGTCGTCAGCTGGATGCGACGCTCCTTGTGTTGGCTCCGGTCGCCGTGCTGCTGTGGTCGTCGTCAGTTTTTTTGTAGTTTTTTGTTGCAGTTCGGGTGGTGCTGCTGTAGCAGTTGCTCTGTTTTGTTGGTTGGATGGTGTAGCTCCTCCGGATGCTGCTGTCTTCGCCGATCTTTTGTGTTGTCAGTCGGCTGTTGGGCGTTTGCTGTTCGGCCGCATGGTGGCGGCTGCTTCCTTTCCGGGTGTCGGCGCCGGGTTGTTCCTGTGTGGCTTCCTTTGGCTCTGCCACCTGTCCGTTTAGCCACGTGTCCTGCTGCGTCGGGGAATTGTGCTGCCTCATTTTGTTGGTTATTCGTGTCTCCTCCACGTGGAACAGATGAGATGCATGGTTTGGACAGATGTTGAAAGATTCTTTAATGTGCAACATGTGGTTCTTCATTGGACACGTGCCCCAACATGTGATCTGTTTCATTCCGTGCTTTGCTCAAGCTGAATCGGTTTGCTCATTTAAAATTGAATCACTATGTTCGGTTTGAACCAACTACAACTAGTCTTTGATCGGTTCTCGTTCGAGACTATCTTTTTGGATATCCACAGCCGTTAATCTTTTATTATCATAGCGTTCTCGGAAGCGGGTCATCAAAGACGTACTTTCCTTTTCAGTTCATTTGTTCGCCTATTTTTTTGGTACTGAGGCAAAGTACCTCGTCCACACTACGCTTAGATTACTTTATTTTTGTGTTCGAGGTCTCCATTCGCTGGTCGATTGGAATTAAGTCCTCTGTTATGTACCTTCCGAGTCTTTGTACTCTTTTTAATCAAAAAAAAATATGATATTGGAATAACAATCCGCTTCTTTGAACTCTCCTCTCCAGCGTATACTGTGAGGTATCATTTAGGCAACTATGATGAGGTAAATTTATACGCAGACTCTGCCAGTAGCGGCGGGTGGAGCGATCAACGATGACTTTAGACGTTGGAATTGTCAACGATGGAAATACATTGATCAAAACAAGGAGAGGAATCATGTTGCAGATTCAGTAAAATTTAAGAGTATCCACTATTTTATGGTATCAACCTGTTTCGCAGCAACTAGTTCAGACTTCAGACAGCTTCCATAGGGACAAAATTCGCAGTTAAAAACATTTTTAGTAGCTTCGGATAAAGTTTTATCAGAACATATTCAGTTAAGGAACAGAACAGCATATGATGTTTTGTAGTAGGAAAACTCATATTTTGGGGATTAAAAAAACACGAAAACTTGTATACATCGCGCAGAACCTGCTAGCAGCCATTTTAATACATGGGTCACGACTGTTGTCGGAAAATATCTGACATGGATTAACAAGTGAGGATGTGTGAGTATGGCCAAGATGCAATATGAACTTGCAATGTCTGAGACTCTGATTGGATTAACTGGTTACTCAAGTGGGCTAGTAAAGACAGGAGTTAGGCTGTCGGATGGGGACCAAAGGAACTAAGAACATAAACACCAATGTTGAAACAGGCTACATACCATGCTCAACATTAATCAATACAGAGTTATCAGACAATATGAATGTTTCAAAACATTCCTTTGAGGTTGAGACTCTTTGAGGACCCTATTTGTCTTGAACCAAGGCGAATTATTTTGTGACCTTCAACGTCTACAGGCTGGTGCCATGGACTTTTAGTTTCATATATTCCATCATGTAGGGTACTTAGTCTTTAAATTGATGAGATATGCCATGTGAGGGCATAACAATCGCTCGAATGGTACATTTGTGGATACATCCAGTGCACGAATGTGTTCGGGTATAAATACAAAGAAACCGAACTCTCTAAATATCAGACAACCATATCGGTAAACTTATTAATCCTCACCCTTGCATGATCTGTGTTTTGAAGATATGGGTATTGGGTCAATGCGAGCAGGACAAGCAGCGAAAACCAATGACAAGTTCCACAGAACTTTCTCCATGACAAAAACTGTTCCAAAGGGTTACTTGCCTGTGTATGTTGGCCTAAGGCGCAAGACAAGATTTGTGATCCCAGTCACGTACCTCAACCATTCATTATTTCAAGAACTTCTAAGCCTGGCTGAGGAAGAGTTCGGATTTGAGCAACCTATCGGTGGCCTATCGATTCCTTGCCGTCAAGAGTATTTTATCAGCCTCGTTTTACTTCTTAGCTCTGAAGGAGGCAACCCAATCCCCTCATAATATGTCATTCATGTCCCATTTTGTTGGATAATATGTTCATAACTTAAATAAACTAAGTCACAACATCTTATTTTGATGAAATTACATGTTATTTAATATTTTTAATATATGTTTTTAATTAAAATAATATATATTTGGTAAATTTGGTAAAACGGTAAATTAGCGAAAAGAAAAATCTATTCTATTTACTGGACTTTTGTTACCAATTTAACATCGATAATTTTACTGTTTTCTATATTATCAAATTAAAAAAAGGTAAGTGATTCGGTAAATAATTTCGGTAAATCGTTAAATTACTTAACCTTGCTCTACCATAGTCCTTTTTTTCTTCGAGTGTCCCAAATTATTTTTCCTTTTCTAAATCTTATCATAATTGTAAGTATCTTCTTTAACTCCTTACCACCCATTTTTATTCTATCTTCATTATATGTGTTCATATTGAGTGCTTATAAACATAAAGAACTATGAGGTATGAAAAGGCTTCATTTGGGATAAATTCTTAATAAGTTTCTTTGTACAGTTTGTTGCAACATAAAAGGCTAGAAACAATAACGTTTCAGCCCCTAATACTATCAACAGCAAAAAGGTAGAGAAAATATAAACTCAAAACGATCATTGAACTCTTGGAGCACACAATCCACCAGTGTGTGAAAACAATCCACCTGAATATGTTGTAGATTATTGATATTTTTTAGAGGTTGGCAAGGATCAATAAACTCTTCTTTCATATTCAAACTCTGAAGATTAAATTTTTACAAAATGTTGTTATCTTCAACATAAGAGAATCTCATCCACGGTCTCTGGTTTTTTGAAATTATCGTTTTATTGATGCTACTATCGACATGACATTCAAAATATCTTGATCTTTTATGTGAAGAACATCCGATAAAGATTGTGAAAAAAGACCTAGGATGAGAAGCATACGTTGTATCTCCGACGAATTTCAAAATTACTGTCATTCGCTCTATATAAGAAACACGCTTGACTCATCTACCAATAAAGCGAATATCTCCGACGTATTTCATCCCTTTAATTAGGATGATATTCAATAATCTTTTTTCTATCGGCAGGATCCCAGGATAGTTTATCCAAATCAACACGTTCCGCACCATGAGTAGTAGATAAACAAATTGATTTTGATGCATTTGCATTTGAACCAACGACATCAGTCTCAACATTTGAATTATTTCGCTTAAAAAAGAAATCAATCTTTAATTCTGTTGATGATTTACAAAAAATAGTTTAAAGACATTCCAATCAAAAATTTGAATTAAAAATGCTTTATCATTTATTTAAAAACTTACGAGACATAGTGTGTATCCTAAAAAATAGCTAGGCAAAACTCACGAGAGGAATGAAATACCTGTAGAATTAAATGAGTAATTTTATATTACACATGAAAAAATCAATACTTCATCAAGAAACTGATGAATGGAAAAACAATAAGCAAATTAAAATAAAATCCTAATTCTAATCTACTTCCTATTTTCAAACCTCAATTGTCGAAAACCTTTTTGCTAAATGCGTTGTCGGTCGACACTTAATCTACTTCTATTTTCGGCCAGCACACATAGTAGCAATTCGAGATTCTCTCGAGTTCCAATCGAACTTCGATTTTAATTTTGTATGGTTAGTCGGTCATGTTCTTTTGTTATTGTTGTATTATTTATATTTTGAGTGTTTGGGACATAGGTATGGGCCTTGAATCAAATTGACTAATTTTTATAATTAAATTATTGTCAGTATGGGCCATGACACGAGCTTATTGTATATTTATAAGGGAAAATTACAAAAACATGTCCTGGACTACCGCACAATTTCAAATTGAGGACCGGACTACCTCAATTTTCAAATTGAGGACCGGATTATCTCAATTTTCAAATTGAGGACCGGACTGTCTCAATTTTCAAATTGAGGACCAGACTATCTCAATTTATTTAGGTATAATTATCAATATAATGAATAAACCATTGAAATTTATTAGTCAACGGTTGAGATTAAAGTTGGTTATGAATAAAAATGGGTGGTTGAATTTGCAAAAAATACGGGGCGGTTGAATTTGGCAGTTATTTTACTTTTAATCTCATCGGTCCGTATAGTGTCTTACTGTCTTACAAAAATATAGTTGTCCTCCTCGAACTTTTCCCTTAATTTATATACTCATTATATAATTAAAGTTCAAGAACGACATTTTACTTTTGATTAGACTGTGAGATAAATCTCCACCGTTGATTATTAATAATCTAACGGATGTTAATAAAAAAATAACTGTCAAATCCATCAACTCATATGTATTGCAAATTCAGCCGTCAATTTAATTAAAAACCAACGACTAAGATTGTCATTTGGTTTATGAAAATATATGATCTCTTGATCTTAACCCCTCATTATATAAATTCCATTCACCAGAAACTAATAATTTTAGTTCTACATATTTGACTAATTAAAAATAGAATGCATTCATTATAGATAGTCTAGACTGTATTTTGTAATTTATTATTTTTAACTCAAGGATCTTCATATCTTAATTTGATCGATTAAGAACATCAACTAAGAAAATTCAATACTAACATATAACTATATATTCTAATTTCTAACATCATCAATTTATATAATGAGTATATAAATTAAATATTGGATCTAAGAGGATGGATAAATAGATGTGAGACTTCAATTATTTCATTATATTGATAATTATACCTAAATAAATTGAGATAGTCTGGTCCTCAATTTGAAAATTGAGATAGTCCGATCCTCAATTTGAAAATTGAGATAGTCCGGTCCTCAATTTGAAAATTGAAATAGTCCAATCCTCAATTTGAAAATTCAGGTAGTCCGGTCCTCAATTTGAAATTGTGTGATAGTCCAGGACATGTTTTTGTAATTTTCCCTATTTATAATTATTGGGAGTATTTTTTATATGAAAGGATGATTCTCATTATGAAATTTAAATAATTTGACTTCTTTATTTTTTCTGTTTCATTTATTAAAAGCGTGGGGCGTAAACATTAAAAATTAGTGGGGGCGATTAATAATAAATATATAATTTTCTAGTATTTTTTATCTAATTAATCTTAGAACACAAAAATTTATCGGGGGCGCCAACTCCCACTCCCTCATTGCTCCATCCCCCACCGTGAGCAAAGTATATACGAAAAGTAGTTAGATCAAAGTTAGAATAGTAACTAGGGTTAATTACAGATGACCACCTGTATACTAGGCCATATTCCACGCCACCACCCTTATATTGTAATATTACATTCGACCACCTTTATAATTACTAACGTTTCCAAAGAACCACCTCAGTTAACGGCAGTTAACGGAGAGGTGGTTAAATGGAAACCAAATTGATTATAAAGGTGGTGAAGTGGAAACATATTTATTATAGAGGTGGTGTATTGTAATAAAAATACTATTATTATATTGAAAATTTAATATATTTAACGGAAAACTTGACGGAACAGTGATAGGTGGTTGTTTGGGAACGTCAAATGTTATACGGGTGGTCGAATGTAATATTACAATATAAGGGTGGTGGCGTGGAATATGGCCTATTATGAGGGTGGTTTTTTGTAATTAACCCTAGTAACTATCTATAGACGCAAAATTGGAAGATGAAGATGCAACACGAGATGGTACAGCAAGAGCTGAATGTGCGGCGAGTCGTTCATGACAATATTGGGCGATGCATATTTTCGGATAATCATGAATCCGAGAAGATATGCATGTTGCAGATTCACATGAATATCTTGAAGCATAAGGTGATATGGTCAGATATTCTCCA
>QZGG01001870.1:0-51408 GCA_006409495.1 Sedum album
CTCTTCTGTCTGGCTCCGCTCTCTCCTGGCGCTTCTTCCGCCCCCCGGGTGTTTTCCCCGTGGCCTCTGCTCCGCGCCCTTTCGCGCCCGTGTTTCCCTCCTTTTCTTCTGTTCGCCGCCCTGCTCCTCGCCCTCCTGCGTCCCCTTGCTCTCGCCCCCTCTGCGCTTGCCCCTGTTCCTGCGTTCCTCTCTTCCCCCTTTTCCTTCTTCTTGTTGTTGGCTCTCTCGTTCGTCCCCCTCTTCTCTTTGTTTCCCGCGCCTCTCGTGCGTTCCCGCCCGCGTTCGCCCCGGTCCCTCTTTGCTGCTTCCCCCCTCCCTGCTTGCGTTGCGCCCCCTTCTGGCTCGGTCTCCTCCCTCTGCCCTGCCTTCTTTCTGGTTCCCGCCTCTCTTTCTCGTTGCTCTGGCCCCTTCGGCGCTTCTCTCGCCGCCCTCTGGGGTTCTGTTTCTGGCGGCCCCCTGCTCTTGGGCGGTGCTCCCGCTTCTGGGGTCCCTCCCTCCGTTCTCCGCCGCCCTCTTTGCCTCTCCCTCTCCTCGCTCTCCTCCGTCTCCTCCCCTCCCCCCCCTCGCCTCCTTTTTCGCGCCCTCCGCGCCCTCTCCGTCCTCCCCGTCCCGCGCTCTCTTCCTTGCTCCGCCCCGCCCCCCGTGCCCCGTGCTTGGCTTGCTGCTCCCTGGCCTCCTGGGTTGCGCGCCGTGCTTCGCTTGCTGCTGCCGCCCGCGCCTTTTTGGTTCCGTTCTCCCCCTTCCCGCCCGCCCCCGGGGTTGCTCCCTTCTCTTGCGTCTGCCTCCTCGTGCTTCTTTCTCTCGTGCTCCTTTCTCCCGCCCGCCTCTGGTTCTCCCTGCTTGCCCCCCCGGGCGCCCTTTCCTTCCGCTCTTTCGTTGCCCTTCCTCCCCCGTGTCTCCTGCCTTCTGCGTTCCCTCCCTCCTGTTTCGCCGCCCGCCGGCTCTTCCTTGCTCCTTCTCCGCCCCTCCCTTCTTCCCCCCCTCGTGTGGGGCTCCTCGTTTTCCTTTCCCGTCTCCTGCCCCCCTTTTCGCTCCGCTTCGCCTCTCCCCTCTCGGGGTCTTTTCGTGCTCGGTTCTCTCGGCCCTGGCCGCTCCTCTTTGGTCCCCTCCCTCGTGCCCCCTCCTCTGTTCCTTTGGTCTTTCTGCCCCGTTCCTGGCTCCCCCGCCTCCCGGTTTTCTTCTTGCTGCTCTCGCTCTTGCTGCTCGTGCCCCTCTTGCTGCTCGTGCCGCGCTTGCTGCTCGTGCCGCTCTCGCTCTTGCCCTCGCTCCGGCGCTGCTCCTCTGCTGCCTGCGCTCCCTCTGGCTCTGCTGCCGGCCCTCGCCCGCTTTTCTCTCCCCTTCCCTTCGCCTTCGCCCCCGCCCTGTCTCCTTGCCTCTCTGGCTTCCCCCCTTCCTGCTCTGGCTGTGCCTGCGTCGCCTTCCTTCTCCCTCGGTCTCTTCGTGCCCTCTCTCTCCCGGGCTTGTGCCCGCTGTTCCCCTCGCCCTCTTCTTGTTCTTGCTTCGCCTCCTCTTCCCCCCCCGTGGCTCCGCTCTCCTCGTTCCGCCTCCCTTCCCTCCCTGCCTTCCGCTCCGCCGGCTTCTTCTTCCCCCCCCCGCCCGCCCTTTTTCCCTCTTTCCTCTCCTCCGGGCTTTCCCTTGGCCCGCCCCTGTTCCCTCCTCCTGCTTCGGGTCCCTCCCCCTGGGTTCCCCTGCCCGCGCTCTTGTCGCCCTTCCGCCTGCGGCCTTCGCGCTTCGTCTTCCCCCGCCGCCCTCCCTTCTCGCCCCTCCTCCCTTCGCTCCGCTCTTCCTCGCCCCTTGGGCTTTGCGCTCCCCGGTCCGCTCGGTTCCGGCTCCTGCGCTCCTTTTCTCTCCGCTCGGCCGGGCTGTTGCCCCCCTGTCCTTCTCCGTCCTTGCCCCTCGCTCCTCTCTCTCTCTCTCTGCCGCCGCCCTCCTGTCCGCCCGGGCTTCTTCTTTGTCCCCTGGTCCTTCGCCCTTGGCCCGCGCCTGCCGCCCTTCCCGCTCCTTCTTTCTCTTTTGCGTTGTTCTGCCGGCTCGGTCGCCCCCGCCCTTTGGTCTCTCCCGGCCCCGCTGCCCCCCTGGGCTCCCTTCTTCTGGCCTCCTTGCGCCTGCTTCTGCTCTCGTTCCTGGCCTCTTCGCCGTCCGGTGCTCTGGGGGGCTCCTCCCGGCCCGCCCGGCTTGCCGTCCGTTTGCTCCCGCTCGCGTCCCTTGCTTCTTCGGCCCGCCCCCCGGCCTCCTTTCGCTCTGCTGCCCCTGGCTCTTGTTCTCTCGTTGCTCCTCGCTTTCTCTCTGCCCCCTCCGCCTCGGCGTTTGCCGCCGGGGCCGTCGCCGGCGCCCTCGCCCCGCCCCCGCTCGCCGCGGCTTTCTTCCCTCCCTCGTTTGGGCTCCTCGCCTCTGGCGCCCTTGGGCTTTCTCTTTTCTTGTCTCGCCCGGCCCCCTGCCTTGGGCTTTCCCTCTTGGGCCCGGTCCTTTCGGGGCCCGCGGGTCCTTTCTGCTGCCGCGCCTGCGCTTCCGCGCCTGCTTCGGCGTTCTTGCCGCGTGGCCCCCTGCCGTCCCGCCCCGCGCTCGCTCTTCCCCCGCCCCCGGCTTTTTTCGCCTCCGCCCTTCCTTTGGGCCCCGCCGCTCCCCTCTTTTTCCTCTTCCCCGCTCCGCCCCCTGTCTCTGTGTTTTCCCTCGCGCCTTCTTTGCCGCTGCCGCGCTGTCCCCGGGCTTCTTCCTTCCCCCCGGCTCCTCCTCCCTCTCTCTCCCGCTGGTTTCTCCGCCCGCCCCCGCCCTTCGCCTTGTTGCTTCCTCCCCCGCGCTGTCTTCGCCCCCTCGTTCCTTCTCTCCTGGCTCTTTCCGGTCTCCTCCTCTCTCCGCGCGTTCTCCGTCTTTCTCCCCTTGTTCTCTCCTCTCTCCTCTCCCCCCGGCGCGGCGCCCGCGCGGCTCGCTCGGCCCCGCTTTGCTCCTCCTGCTCCTCTCGGCTCGCGTCTTCGCCCGGCCCGCTCCCTTCGCTCCTGCCCTCTTGGTTCTCCTCCTCTCTGGTGCTGCCTCCCCCTTCGCCGTGCTTTTCTTGCGTCTTCTTGCTCCCCCGCGTTTCTCTCTCGCTGTCGGCGGCTCCGTTTGGGCCGTCCGCCGCCCTTTTGCCCTCTCTTCCTCTGCCCGCCTTCTCGCTGTGCCCCCGCGCCCGGGGCTGCTCTTTGCCTCGGCCCCGCGTGGCTCTGCCGGGTCCCCCTGCCTTGGCTTCTTCGCCCCCCGCTTGTTCTTTGGCCGCTCTCTCTCGTGTCTGGTCCTGCCTGGTTCCCCTCTGCCCGCCCTCCGCCTCCTTCTCTTGCCGCTCCTTCTCTTCCTCCTCCTGCCCCGCTTGCCCCGCCCTGCCCTGGCCCCCTCGGGCCCTCCCCTTCCTTGGGCCTTTCGCTCCCCTCCCTCGCCCGCCCCCGGGCGCCCTCTTCTCGGCGCCCCCTCTGTGCTTGCCTCCCTCCTCTTCTCTCTGTTGCGGGTCGCGGGCTCCTTCTCCTTCCCCTTCTTCCCCTCCGCTTCGTCTTTTTCCTCGCTCCCTCTCTGCTCCCCGCTCGCCCCCTCCTTTTGCCTCCTCTCTCCCGGCTTCCTTGGTTCGGGCCGCCGCCGCCCTGTTCCTCGCTCGTTCTCCCCTGCCTGCCCTCCTTTTCTGTCCGTGCGGCTCCCCCCGCGCCCTTCTCCTTCTCCTCGGCCCTGCCCTCGCTCCGCCGCCTTCTCCCGGCGTCCCTCCGCCGTGCTCCCCTTTTTTTCCTCGGGTCCGGGTCGCGCCCCCCGGTCTTGGGCGCCCGCTCCGGCCGCCCCCTCCCCGCTCCCGCCGTCTCGTTCCTTTCTTCCTGCTCGTTCCCCGTTCGCCGTCCCCTTTGTCCCCTCCGCCTCCCTTTCGTTCCCTGCTTTCTTCTTCCTCTCGCTCGCTCTCGGCTCTCTGGGGCCCTTCCTTCGCCGTCCTTTTGTGCCCCCGCCCTTCCTCTCTGCTCGCCCGGCTCTCCTGCTCCTGCCCGCTCTTCCCTGGGCTCGCCCCTCCCCGTTTGTCTCTGCCGCGCGGCTCGCCTTGTCTTCGTGTCTCTCCTTGCTTTCTTCTGTGTCCTCCTCCTCGCTCCGGCCTCCTTCGTCCGTGCTCCCCGCTCTCGTGCCTTGGCCCCCTGGTTCTGGCCCCGCCTTCCTTCGTCTGGCCCCTTTTCTTTTCCCCGTGCCCTCCCTTCGTCTCTGCCCGCTTGCCCCCGTGCTTTCGTTGTTGTGGCCTCCGCCGCCTTCGTCTCTTCCTGCCTGTCTTTCCTTTCTTCGGCCTCTTCGCGCGGGCTCCCCTTTTGGGGGCCTCTGCGTCGCCGCCCTCCCCTCTTTCTCGTGGCCCCTCTTTCCCCTCCCTGGCTCGCTCGTTCCCTCCTCGCCCGCGGGCTCCGTCTTCGCCTCCTTCCCCTCCCGCTCCTGCCTGTTTGGCCTCCCTCTTCTGCCCGGCGCCCTTGCTTTTGCTCCTTCGCCTTGCCGGGTGCTCGCCCTCGGTCTCTTTCCGGCCTCCTCTCCCTCGTTCGCGCCTTCCTCCGCGTTCGCCGCTCCGTCTCGCGGTCCCGCTCGCTCTCGTCCTCGCCTCCCTCTCGTCCCTCTCCTCCTCTTGTCCCTCTCCTCCTCTCGCTCTCCTCCCTCCGCCCCCTTTCGGCTTGTTCTCCCGGCCCTTGTTCCGCCTCCCCCGGCCCCTCGGCGTTTGTCCCTCGGTCTTTGCCCCCTCGGCGCGTCCGTTCCTCTCGCCCTCTCCTCCCTCCCCCTCGCGGGGCTCGGGCTCCGCGGCGCGCCCCGGGTTTTTCCTGCGCCGGGCCCTGCCCCTCTTCGCCCCCCGCGGTTTGTGCCTCCGTGCTTGTCTGCTCCTGCGCCCGGCCTCTCCGTCTTTCTGCTCCCCGGCTGTCTTGCCCTCCTCCTTCCTTCGCCCCTTTTTCTGCCTGTCCCCTCCCTCTCGTCCGTCCCTTGCTCCGGGTGTTCCCTCCTTTGCTCCCCGCGTCGTTCTTTGCTCCTGCTCCTCGCTCCCTCCTCCTCTGCGTCCGCCTCCCTCGCCTTTGCTCCCCCCTTTTTCTGTCGTTCCGGTGGCGCCTGCCCCCCTTCTCTTTCTTCCTCCTCCTCGCCTCCTGCTCGCCCCCCGGCTTCCTTTTCTCCTCCCTCCCCTCCGTTCCGTTTTTTCTTTTTCTTCTCCTGCCTCGCTCTCTTTCCTTGTCTGCCTTCGCTGTCTCGTCTTTCTCGCCCCGTGCTTCGCTTGGTGGGCTTTGGTCTGCTCCTTCTGCGCTCGCTGCGCTTGCTCTTCCCCTCTTTCTTCTTCGCCCGGCTTGCTTTGCCCCCTCCGCGGGCTCCCCGCCCCCTCGCCTGTTGCCGCCCGCCCCGCCCCCCGCTTTCTTCTCGCGCCTCTCCTCCTTGTTCCCGCGCCCCTCGCCCGCGCTTCTTTCCCCCGCCCGCCTTCCGTTCCGCTGTCGGCTCCCTCTCCCGCCGTTTTCGCCCCTCCCTCCTGTCTGGTGGCCTCCTCCCCGCTTTGCCCTTTTCGCCCTCTGTCTGTCCCTCCCTCGCGGCTCGGGCCCCCCGCGCCGCTGTGTCCGCCCGCGCTCTCCCCCCCGCCGCCGGCCCGGCTTGCCTCGCGGCCCTCCTGCCCCTTTGGCCCTCTCCGCTGTGTCGCTCTCCCTGGTGCCTCCTTCTTTCGCTGCCTCCTTTCTTCGCCCTCCGCCCTTCTGTCCCCCTTTCTCGCCCTTTCGCTTCTCCGCTTCCCTGTGGCCCCCCCTTTTTTCTGCCGCCTTCGCCCTGCTCTCTCTGCTCCCTCCTCCTCTCCTGCCCCTGGCTCCCCTTTTGGCCTGTTCCTTCGTCTCGCCCGGTCTGCCCCGTCTCTCCCCTCCCCCTTTCGCTCTTTGTCCCCTGCCGCCGTCCGCCCCCTGGCCTCTCTGTTTGGCCTCGCTTCCCTTTTGCGCGCGTTGCCCCGCCCTCTCTCGTTGCCCGGTTCTCTCCCTCTGCCCTTTCTCCCCGCCTTTCTTTCGCCCCGCCTCCGTTTTTTCCTCTTTTCGGCTGGTCCCTCTTTCTCCGCCCCTGGCGTGTGCCTCCCCTCCTGTTTGCCTTGCCCTTGCGCTCCTGCTGCCCGTTCTTCCTTCTGCCTCCGCTCGCTTCCGCTCTGCCCGCGGTTGCCCCTCCGTTCTTTCCCCCTGGCCTCTTTCTCCCTCTGTTCGCGGTGTTCCCGCCCTGTCCGCGCTCGCCTCCCCCGCTCTCCGCCCGCCTGGCTCGGCTCGCCTTGGCCCCTGGCCCTCTTTGTCCCGTTCTCCGTTTCGTCCCCCTTTGTGGCGCCTCCTTCGGTCTGCCTCTGTTCGCTCCCTGTGCCTCGCTTGGTGCCCTCGTGTCTCTCTCCCCCGCCTGTTTTTTTTTCCCGCCGCCCCCTCCCTCTTTTGTTGCGCCTGCCCCGCTCTTGCGGCCTTGTCCCTCCGTCCCTTCGCCTTCTTGCTCCGGGCCTTTTCCCCTCCCCGGGGCCTCTTTTGTTCCCCTCGCCGCCGCCGTGCTGTCGCTTCTTCCCGCCTCGCCGTCGCTTTGCTTTCTCCCCGCCGCTCTCCCTGCCCTTCCCTGCCCTGGTTTCCCGGGCTTCCGCCCCTTGTCTTGCTCGTGGGCTCTCCTTGCCCCCTCGGCCTCCGTGTTCTCCCCGGCGTTCCTGCGCTTCTTTCTCGTCTGGCCTGCGTCCCTCCTCCCTTTGGTCTCTTCTTGCCCCCCCTGGTGCTCTTGTTCCTCCCTTGCTCCTCTTTCGCTTTTTGCGCCGTCTCCTGCTCCTCCCTCCGCCGGGTTTCCCTTTTTTCCCCTGCCCGCTTTGCCGCCCTCTTGCTTCTCCCCCTGCTTGCCGCGTTGCTCCTGCGGCCCTTTCCCTTCCTCGCTGTGGCTCTCGGCCCTCTGCCGGGGCTCTTCCCGCCCTCCCCGCCCCCGGCCGTGCGTTCGCCCCCGCGCCGCCCTTCGCCCCCTCTTTTTTGTCGCGCCCTTCCGCCCCTCCTCGCCTCTTGCTTCCGTCGTCCTCGCTCGCCCCTCCTTGCCCTGGCTCTTCTGCTCCGCCCGCCCTGTTCCCCTGTTCCTGGCCTTTTTGCTCCCCTTGGCCCCTTTGTCTCTCTCTGCCTTCGGCTCCCGCTTCCTGGCTCTCTCGGTTCGCGCCCTCCCCTCCGCGGGTCGCCCCTTTCTTCTGCCTCTTTTTCCCTTCGCTCCTGTTGGTTGCTCGTCTCTTTCCTTCGCGTTCTCTGCTTCCGCGTCTCCTTTCCTCTTTGCTCCCTTTGCCTTCCCTCTTCGCCGTTGCGCTCGGCTCTCTTCCTTCCCCCGCCTGGCTTCCCTCCCTTTCTTCTGTCCTCCTCGGTGCTCTCTTGGCTTTGCCTCCGCTTTTGCCTCCCTCTCGCTTGCTTGCCTGCCTCCCTTCTGTTGTTGCTCGCCCCTCTCCTCTTTTTGGTTTTGGCTCTTCCCCTCCTTCCGCCGGCGCTCCGGCCCCTTTTTTTCTCCTCCTTCGCTCCCCGCGTCCTTCTCTTCCTCCCCTCGGCGGTCGCCCCCTCCGCTTTCTTTTTCGCTTCCTCCCTGGCCTCCTTCCCGCCTTGGTTTTGCTCCCCCCGTCGGCCTCCCTCGCCCCGGCCCTCCCTTCTGCTCCCCCGCTCTGGCTCGGTTCTTGCTCGCGTGCCTCGCTCTGCCTTTTCGTGCCCTCTCTCTTCTGCTTCCCCTCGTGGCGTCCCGCGTCTCCCCCCTGTTCCGGTCCTGGCCTCGCTGCCTCCTCCCCCTGGCTTTTTGTTCCCGCCTGCCTCTTCTTGGCCCTGTCCCTCTCCGCTTCGTCCTTCGGCCCCTCTCCCCTCCCGGCTCTGCTGCCCTCCGCTGCCTTGCGCCCGTCTTTTGTCCCTCCGTCCTTCTCTTGCTCTCTTCCCCTTTCTTTCTTTTCCGCTCGCCTGGCCGGGCCCCCGCCGGCTCTTGTTCTTTCTTCCCCCTTTCTGCTCTTTCGTGGCCCTCTCCGTCGGCTTCGCCCCCGCTGCCGTTCTGCCCCTCTGTCCGCCCCCCGCCCGCCTGGCTCTTGTCGGCTTCCCCGCCCTTCTTCGCTTTCTTCCGGCCGCCGCTGCTTCTTCCTCTGCTTCTCCCGTTCCGTGCCTCGCCGGGCCCTTGCGGCCTCTCCCGCCCGGCCTTTCGGGCCTCGGTCTGCTTCTCTCTCTGTTCGTTCCGTTTGCCGCCCGGCCGGCTCCCCCGCCTCGCTCTTTCTTTTCGTTGGTGCCTCTCTCTTTGCTTGCTCCTGTGTGCTCTTCCGCCTCCTCCTTCCTCCTGGCCTCGCCCTGCTCTCTCGCTGGCTCCGCCGCTCCTTTCCCTTGTCTCGCCTTCGTTCCTTGCCCGCCCTCGCTCTTGTGGCCTCCTCTTGCCTCTTTGCTGCGCCCTTCTGTCCCTTGCTCCCCCCCGCTCCTTGTTTCCCCCCCCCTTGTCTCCCCCCGCCCCTTCTCTCTCGCTCCGTTCCTCCCCCCCCGCTTCGTGCGGCTTCTTCCCCCCTCCCGCCGCGCTCTTGTCGGCCTTGCCCCTCTGCCCTCGCGCCCCCTTTTGCCCCGCCCTCGCCCCTTGTTTCTCGCGCCGCGCTGGGCCCTGTGCTCCCTCTCCTTTGCTTGCCTCGTTGCCCCCGCTCCTTGTTGTTTGCCGCCCCCTCCCCTTCCTTGGTTTTTTTTCCCCCCCGCCGCCCTGCGCTCCCCTCCCGTGTTTCCCTCCGCTTTCGCCTCGCTGTCCGCCTTCCCGTTGCTTCTGTTTCGCCTCTTCCTCGGCGCCGCCGCTCCCCCTTCCCCTCCTGGTCCTTGCGGCTCGGCTCCTCCTCGCCTCTCCCCCTCCCCCGCTCTTTGCTCTCTTTCTCTTTGCCTGCGCTCTCCCTTCCCGCGCCGGTTTCCTTCGCTCTCTTCCCCTCGCCTCCCTCTTTTTTCCGCTCCCGTTCCTCCCCCCCCGCCCCCCCGTTCGCTTCCGGCCTGCTCCCCTTTTTCGTTCTTGGGCGCCCCCCGTCCTCTCTTTCGGCTCCCGGCCCCCTCTCCGCGCTCTTTTTTCCTTTTGGCCGCTCCCGGCGCGCCCCCTCCCCTCTTGCTCTTGGCCGCCCCCCCGCTTCTTCCCCTGTCTCCTTTCTGGGTCCCCTGGCCTTCCTCGGTCTCGGCCGCCGCCCTGTCCCCTCGCTCTTTTTTCTTTCGCCCTCTTTCGCTTGTTCCTCCGCTCTCTCCGGCCCGCTCCTCCCCTCGTCCTCCCCCTTGCTCGTGCCTCTCGCTTGCTTGTTGCCCCCTGTGCCTTGCGTGCCCGTCGGCTCCTCCCCTTCGGGGGTCCCCGCGTTTTCGCCCCGCTCTTGGTGGCCCCCCTGTGCCTGCCCGCTCCCCTGCCTTGCCTTGGGTCCTGCCTCTCCGCCCGCGTGCGCCTTCTTGCTCTCTCTCCCTCTCTCTCTCCTTCGCCCCTCCCGGCTTTGCCTTGCTGTCCCCTCCCTGCTTCCTCCTCCTTTCCTTGCTTTCTCTCCCGCTTTCCTTTCCCTTGGCCTTTGGTTCTTCCCCCTGTCCGCCGCTCCCCGCTCCGCCTCCCTGGCTGCTGGTTCCCGCGCCCCCTCCTCCTTGGCGCCTTCGTCGGTTCCCTTCCTCCTGGCTGCCCGCCCCTGGGCCCTCCCCTCCGTCTCTTGGCCTTGGCTCGTTCTCCCTGGCCTCTCCTCCTCCCTCCTCCCGCCTTGGTGTGGTCTCTTCCTCTGCTCCCTCTGCCCCGTCCGCCCTCGCCTTCTTCTTGCGCCTCGCCCTCCTCGGGCCGCCCCTCGCTTTCTGGCTGGCCTCCCTCTGCCGTCTTTCCCGCCCCCCTCTTCGGTTCTTGGGGCCCCCTCCCTCTCCTTCTCCTGTCGCCTCCGGCTCCCCTCGGCCCGCCCTCCGCCTTGGGTCGCCCTCTTTTTTGGTGTCCCGGTCCTCGCTCTGCCTCGTCCTCGCCTCCCGGGCCCGGGTCGCCGCCTGGGCCCTGTTCTGGGCCCTCCCCTGCCTTCCCCCCGTCTGCTCCTTCCGCTTCCCCGGGTTCTTCTCTTCCCCTCTTGCCGCCCGCCCTTCCCTTCCCTCCCCTCCTTCCTCGCCTGGCGCTCCCTTTCTCCCCCCTTCTCCCCCGCGCCCCGCCCCGGCGCCGTCGCCGTCCGTGCCCTCCCTCCGCCCCCCTTTGCTCTCTGGCCCGCCTCCTTGTGGCCCCGGCCGTCCTGCCCGCGGGCTCCTTCCCGCCGGGCCTCGCGGGGGCGGTCCTCCCCGTTTCTCTCGTCCCCTCGCTTTTCGCCGGCCTCCCCCGCCCTCTGGTCGCCTCCTCCCCTCGCCTCCGCCCCTCCTCGCCCTGCCTCCCTTTGTCTCCTCCCTCTGGGGCTGGTGCGCCGCGCTCTCTTTTCCTCCCCGGGGCTCTCCTTGGCGCTCCCCTTGTTTCTGGTCCCGCCGTTCCTCTCCCCCTGGGCCCTGCCCTCCCTTTGCGTGCGGTTTGCCCTCTTGCTTTCCGTCCTTGGCCGTCCCCCTTCGGTTTCCGCCGCCCCCTCGCCTCGCTCCCTGCTCCCCTTTGCGTCCTCTCCCGGCTCGCCTCCCCGCCCCCTGCCGCGTCCCGGCCGCCCGTGCTTGCGTTCCGTCGTTCTCTCTCCCCTTCTTGCCTCTCCCGCTCTCGTCCTCTGGCGCCGCCCCCTTGTTTCCCGCCCCGCCCGCCCCGCCGCGCCCCGCGCGGCGGCCGGGTTCTTCCCCTTTCCTTTGCTGGTCCGCGGCGCCTTGCCCGCTCCGCCGTGGTCCTTCTCCCTTCCCCGGGGGCCCCTCGCGCTGTCTCCTCCGTTCCCGTCCTCTGTGGCCGTCTCCCCGTCCTTTCCTCGCGTCCTTCGGTCTGCCTGCTCCCTGCCGCCCCTCCGCCCGCTGCCGGCCCGGGCCGCCCTCGGCTCTCGCCGCTCCTCCGCTGCGTGCTTCGGCCGCTTTGGCTTCCTCTCTTCTCTCTCCTTCCTGGGGTCCTTCCTTGTCCGCTCTCTCTCCGCTCCCTCTGTCTCGCTCTCCTCCTCTCCCCCGCCGCCGTCTGCTTTGGCCGCCGCTTGTCCCGTTTGGGCCGGGGTTTTTTGCTTGCTCCCCCCGCCGCCTCTCCTTCCCCCGCTCTGCCCTTCGGCCCCGCCTCCCTCCCTCGCCCTTCCCCTTGGCCCGGGTGGCCCTTCGCTCGCGCCGCGGGTGCTGTCGCGCCCCTGCTTGCCCCCGCGGGGCCCTCGGCCCCTTCCCTTCCCTTCTGGGGCGGTCCGTTTGCTCTCCCCCCCTGCTCCGCCCCCGTCGGCCCGGTGGGGCCTGTTGGCGTGCCCCGCCCCGTTTGGGTCGCGCCGGCTCTCCGCGTTGGCTCGGTCCGCGTCCTGTCGTCCGCGGCGTCGTTCTGCCCCTGTCGCCCTCCCCCTGGGGGTGGTGCCGGGCGGGCCCCCCTTGGTCGCCCCGCCCCCCCCCTTGGGGTTCTCCTGCCCTTGGCCGCCGCCGTCGCCCCGGCCTCCTCTCGTGCTCTTTGCTTCTTCGTCGCCGTCGTCCTCGCCGTTGTTTCTTCGTCTTTCCCCTTTCCCCCCCCCTCGGCGTCCTTCCTGTGCCCCGTTCCCTCCCCCCCTCCTTTTGTCGCCGCTTTTTTCTTCCGCCCCTTTCTCCGCTTCCTCTCCCCGCTGCCCCCGCCCTCCTCGTCCTTGGTCCCGGGCCTCTCCCCTTCTCCCCCCTGCTTGGCCTCCTCTTGCTCTTCCTCCTGGTCCGCGCCTTTGCCTCTTTCTCTCCCTCGTCTGGTCGGCCCCCTGGGCGCCTTTGCCCTGCCTCTCCCTTTTCGGGGCCCTGCCCCCTGCTGCGCGCTCTCGTCGTTCCGCCCTGTTTCTCCTTGCTTCGTCGGCGGTGCCCTTCTGCTCCTCCCGCCCGGCCTCCTCCCGTCTCTGCTTTCGGTCCCCTCTCTCTCTGTCTGCTCCCCGCCGCCCCGTGGTCGCTCCGCTTCGTGGCCGTTCTTCCGCGGCCCCCTTCTGCTCCTCGCCCTCCTGCCTTCTCGCGCCTGTTCTCCCTTTTTCCCTTCGTTTCTTCGGCTGCCGCCCCTGCTCGTCCCCCTCGGGCTTTCCCGCCGGCCTTTCTTCTTCGTCCCCGCCGTCCCCGCGGGGCCTGCGGTCCCCCTTCCCCCCGCGCTCGCGGGCGCGGTTCTCCGCTCCCCCGCCCCCTTGTCCTCTCCCCTTGTGTTCCCGCTCTCTCCTTCCCTGCCGCCTCCGCTTCTCGCTCTTTCTCCTTCCCTCGCCTTCCTCTGCCTGCTTCCTCCCCCTCTCTCTTCTGGTCCCCCGCCTGTCTCTCTCTCCCTCGTCCCCGCTCTGTCGTCTCCGGCTCTGTCTCGTCGTGCGGGCGCCTGGGCCCCCCCTCCCTCCCTTGGTTTCCGCCTTGGTCCCCGCCCCGTCCTCCTTCCTTTGGTTTCCCCCGCCCCCCTTCTTCTGCCGGTCTCCCCGCCGCTCCCCCTCGCGCTTTTCTCCCCCTTCTGTCCCCCCCTCTGCGCCTCGCTTCTGGTGTCGCCGGCCTTGCCCTCTCGCGCTTCCCCCCGCCTCGCTCTGCTTCCCCTCCTCCTCTCTGGGCTTTCCGCCGTTCTTCCTCGCCGGTCCCTCCCGCCGCCTCGCCGCCTTCCCGCTGCCTGTCCCCCCTTCCCTTGTCTCCCCGTCCCTCCCCTTGCTCTTCCCGCCTTGCCCCCCTTCTGGCCCCCTCCCTTCTTGCCGCCTTTCTCGCTGGCCCCTTCCCCCTCGCGTTTCCTTCCGTCCGGCGCTGCCCCCGCTCTTGCCTTGCCTGCCCCGGCCGCTCCCCCGGCCTTCCCCTCCCCCTTTCCGGTCGTCTTGCCGGCCCCGCCCTTGCCCGGGTTGCCTGGCTCCGCGCCGGTCGGGTTCCCCTCCCCCCTTCGCGCCCCCCTTGCTTCTTGTTCCTCTCCCGTTCGCCTCTCTCTGGGGTCTTCGGGCTCCCCTTTGGCTCTTTGTCGCCGCCGCCTCCTCCCTTCCGTTTCGCTTCTGTTTTCTCTCCTGCTCCTGCTTGCCGCCCCCCTCTTCCTTTTTTGTCTCCTGCCGCCCCCCCCCGTCCCCTTTGGCCCTTCTCTCGGGTTGCCTCCCCCTCTTCCCCCTTTGCCCTCCTTGCTCTGCTTCGTGTGTGCCTCGTTGCTTTTTTTCCGGTTCTCCCCCCGCCTGCTCCTCTCGTCTCCCCTCGCCCTCGCCTCTCCCCCCTCCTCGCTTCGCCTTCTCTGCCTCCCCGCCCCGCCCTCGTTCCGCTCGGCTCGCTTGGTCCTCTCCTTGTCGCCCCTGCCCTCTTTTTTTGCCTCTCCCTCCCCCTCCTCCGCTTCGGCGTTTTCTTTGTCCGCGCCCTTTTCCCGGCTGTGGCTCGCGGCCTGGTGCGCGCCCGCGCGCTCCCCTCCCTGCTCTCTGCTTCCCCTCTCCTCTGTCCGGTCTCTCCCCCTCTCCGCCCCCCCCTGTCTCTCTCCCGCCCCTCTTTCGCTTCCTCCTCCTTTGTTGCTCGCCCCCCCGCGCTTCGCGCCCCGCCCGCTTCCGCGGCTTGCCTCCCGCCCCCGTCCCCGCCGCGCTCCCTTGTCCCTTCCGCCTCCCCCTTCCTCGCGCCCCGCTGGGCCCGCCGGCCCCCTGCCTGGCGCCCCTTCTCTTGCCGCTGCCTTCTCCCCTTCCTTGGGTGGGCTGGCGGCCTGCCCCCGGCCTCTTTTCCTTGCTTCTGCCCCGTCCTCGGCTCCCCCCCCCTGCCTGCGCTCTTGCCCGCGCCCTCTTCGCCCGCGCCCCTTTTTTTCTTGGCTTGTTCCCTTTTCCGGGCTCCGCTCCGCTCCCCCGTCCCTCCGGCTTTCGTTCGGCTCTCCCCCTCGCCTTCTTTCGCCTTTCGCCCTCGCCCTCTCTCTCCTTCGCCCTCTTCCCTTTCGTTCTCTCGCCCCCCCCGTCTCGCCGCCTTTCCCCTCCCCTCGCTCCCCTTTGCCCGCCTCTCTGGCTTCCCTTTCCCTCTTTCTTCCTTCCTTCCTCCCGGGCTCTCTTCCGTCCCTTTTTTCCCTCGTTTCTTTTGCTTCGCGCGGCGCTGGCTGCGCGCCCTCTCCTGTCCCGTTCTGGCGTCGCGCTGGCCTTGCGCCCCCCCCCCTCTCCCCCCCGCCCCGCTTTCGTCCCCCCTCGCGGCCGCCTGCCGGGCCTCTCTTCTCGCGGTCCTCGTCTTTGTTTCGGTCGCTCCGCTCTTCCGCCTGGCCCCGCCTTGGCTCCCCTCTCGCCCCTCGCCGCGGGGCGCCGCGCCTGCCCCGCCCTGTGCGTCGTGGTGGCCCCTCTGGGTCCGTCTCTTTCCCGCTCCCCCGTTCCCGTCCGCCCTGCCGCCCCGTCTGGGGTCGGGTCCCGGCTCCCCGCCTCTTGGGTCGCTGTCGTTCCCCGGGTCGCCTCCTTTCTGCCCTCGGGGGCGTCGCCGCCCCTGTCGCCCGCCCCTCTTCCCCTCGCCGCCTCCCCCCTGCCTCTCCCCCTCCCTTTCTTCTTTCCGCCTCGCCTGTCCCTGCCGGGCCCGCGGTCTTTTCCTTTGCCCTCCCCCCCTTGTGGGTTTCCCTTTTGCCCCCGCCTCTTTCTTTTCTTCGCCCTTTTGCCTTTTCCCCTCGCTTCCCCCTGCTCTGCTCCCCCTCCGCCCCTTTTGCCTGTCGCGGCCCCCGCGGGGCGCGCCCTTCCTGTGTCTTCGCCTCCTCGGCGCTCGTCGCCGCTCTGCTCCTCTTGGTGCCCTTCTTGTTGCTGTGCTTCCCGCCGCCGTCCCCCTGCTCTCGCCCGCTCTGCCGTGCTCCGCGCTGTCCTTGTCCGTCCTTGTCCGCCCTCCCCGTGCTCCCGGTCTGCTCCTCGCTCTGCTGCCCCTGCTGCCGTTGTCCTTGCTCCCGCGGGCCTCCCCCGGCCCGCGCCTTTTTGGTGCCCTTGCCCGCGCCTTGCGCCCGTTCCCTTTTCCTCCCTCGTTTCCTTCGCCCCGCGGTCTTCTCCGCCCTCCGCCCTCGTTCTCTCGTTCTCGTCCCTTTCCTTGCCTGCGCTCGCTTCCTTCTTCGTCGCTTCTGTCTCCCGTCTCTCCTTCTCCTCCTTTTTCCGCGCCTGTTTCTTCTCGTCCCCTTTTGCGCCCCCTCCTTTTCGTTCCTCCTGGGTCGCGCCCCTCTTGCTGCTCTCCTCCTTCTCTCCGCCCTGCTGCCCTGCCTCGCCCCGGCCCCGTTCGCCTCGCGTCTCCTCCCTCCTGCCCCTTGTTCCCTCCTTTTCCGCGCGGGTTTTCTCCCCCCGTGCGGCCCCTCGGGCCCCCCCCTCTTTTTTGGTGTTCCCCTGCCCCTCGCCGCCCTCGTCCCGGCCGCTCTCGCCCTGTTTTCCCTTTCCCCCGGCTCCGTCGCCCTGGTCTCCGCCTCTCTTCTCCCCCCCCCTTCCTCGCCTTTTCGGTGGGCTGGGCCTTGTCCTCCTTTCTCCTTCTCCCGGTCTCCTGCCCGCCCGCGCCGCTCGCCTCGCCCGCCTCGGCGGGGCCCTTTGTGTTCTCTCTGGTCTCCTTCGCCTCCCGCCTTCGCTCCGCCCCTTCTCTTTGTGCCCCCCCGCGCCCGGCCGGGTTGTCTCCTCTCCCTCTTCCTCCTTCGTTGGTCCCCCCCGGCGGTTTTCCCTCCCTGCCGCCCCCCCTGGGTTCCTGCCGGTTTCCTTCCCGCCTCCTTCCCCTGGTCTGTTCCGGGTTCGTTTCGCTCCGCGGCCCTCCTTCTCGGTTCTGTTTCCGGCCGGCTCCGGCGCCGTTTTCTCCGGCTCCTCCCGGGGCTCGCGTCCCCTTGCCGTCCGTCGTTCTGCTTCCCTCGCGGCCGTCTCCTTTCTCGCCTTCGCCCTCCCGCTTCGCCGGCTTCGCTCGCTTCGCTCGGTTCTTCTTTTCTTCCTCCGCTTTTTTTCGGGCCGGTCCCTTCCCCTTTCCCGCCTCCTTCCTCCTTCCGGTCCGGCCTGCCCCCTGCCCTCCGCGCCTCCGTTCGCCCCTTTGTGCCCCTGTCGCCTGCTCCGCCGGCGCGGCCGCCTTCTCGTCCTTTGTTCGCCCCCGCGCCCTCCCCCCGCCCCGGCTCCTCTTTTGCCCCTCCCTCTCTTCCGCCCCTCCGGCCCCTCCCCTCCGGCTTCGTTTTGCCTGCCCTGGCTCTCTCCCTCTCCCTCTGCCTCCTCTTTCTGCGCTGCTCCCTCTGGCCCCCTTCTCCCCCCCTTGGTTCCCGCCCCCCGGCCGTCTTCGCTCCGTCCGCGTGGCCGTCGCCTTCCCCCGGGCGTTCTTCCTGTTCCCGCCCGTTTCCCCCCCCCCTTGTGCCTGTTCCCGCTGTGCGGGGTCGGGTGGTTTCTTGGTCCTCGGCCGGTCCTTGTGGCTTCCGGGGTCCCGCCGCGGCCCCCTTTGCTGCTCCCCCCGCCGCCGGCCCTGCTCTGCGTCCCGCCCTGGCTCCCGGTCTGCCCCGCCGCCGTTCTGCTCCCCGGTCCCGGTCTTGGCCGCGCTGCCGCCTTCCGGGCTCTTCGTCGCCGCGGTCTCCTCTTCCGTTTCGTCCGCGCTGTCCCCCGCTGCCCCTCCTGGCTGTCGCCCCGCCCCCCGGCGTGTGTCGCCTTCCCCCTGCCGCGCTTTCCCGCGCCCTCCTCCTTCCTCCTCTGCTCCCCTCCTTTCCTCTGGTTCGCGCGCCCGTCCCCGTCTCGCCTCGGCCCTCGCGTGGCCGTGTGTTGCCTCCCGCGCCGCTCGTCCGCGTCTTTCTTCTGGCCGTTTTCTTCTCTCTCCGCTTCGGCCCGGTCCCGCCGCTCCCCTCGGTCTTGCCCTGCGCCGCGCTTTGCTTGGCGCCCTCGCCGGCCCCTGTCTTCCCGTGCCCCTCTGCGCCCCTCCCCCCGCCTCTTCTCCCCTCCTCGGGCTTCCCCCGCCGTCCCTGCCTTTTCCTGCCTTTGCCCGCCGTTGTCTTGCGCCGTCTCTCTCTGGCCTTCGCCCCGCCTCTCTTTGTCTCCGGGGTCCTGGCTCTGTCCTGCTCCCGCCTCTCTTCCCCCTTCTGTGGCCCTCGTTGCTCCCCCCCCTCTCCTGCCCTTGCCCGCCCCCTCGCTTTGTGTCTTGGCTTCCCCTTGCCCGGCCTCGCGGCTCTTGTCTCCCCCCCCCTCCTTTCCCGCTGGCCGTTCTCCTCTCGCTGCTGTCTTTCTGCCTGTTCGCCCTGCCCCTCCTCGTCTTCCTTCTTCTGGGCCTGCGCCGGCCCCCCGCCTCCTTTTTCTCGCCCTCTGGCCCCTGGCCGCTTCCCTCCTCCGGCCGCCCTTCCTGCGGCCTCCCGGCCTTTCCTTGCTTTTTTTCTTCCTTTTCTCCTGCGGCCGCGGCCCGCTTCCCTTTCGCGGCTCCTCCCCCCCGGTTCCTTTCCCCCTTTTTCCTTTTCCTCCCCCTGGCCTCCCCTCCCCCCCCCCCGTCTTCCCTTCTCTTTTTCTCGCCCCTCCGCCTTGTCTCCCCGCTCTCTCTTGCCTCCCCCGGTCTCCTCTCCCTCCCTTGTTGGCCCTTTTGCCTCCGCGTCCCGCGGCTCTGCTGCCCTCGCGCCTTTTCGGCTCGCCGCTGTCCCCCCCTCTTGGCCGTTCTCGCCCCGTCTTTCCCCCGGCTTTCCCGCCCCTTCGGTTTCTTTCCTTTTTTCTTTCTCCCCCCGCCGCCCGCTCTTTTCCCTTTTTCCCCGCCGGCGCCTCCCTCGCCCCGCCTCGCTGTCTCTCGGGCGCCTTCCCTTTGCCGTGCTTCTTCCTCGCTCCCCTCCTGCTCTTTTCTTTCCCCTGGCCTCCCTTTCCCCCTTCCCCCGCCCTCCCGTTCGGGCTTTCTCCCGGTCCTGTTGCTCCCCTCCCCCCCCGGGCCGCTCCGTCCCCCTCCCCGCCTGTTGTGGCTCCTGGCCGGCGCCCTGGGTTTTGCCCTTTCTTCCCCTTCTCCCCCCGGGTCCTGTTCCTCCTCCCGCCGGTCCTGCCCCCTTCCCCGCCCCTCCTCCCTTCTTGGGTCCTGTCCGCCGTCTTTGCCCTCCTGGCCCGCCCTCCCTTCCGGTCTCTTTCCCCGGGGTTGCCCCTGGCTCGGCGGGTTCCCCCTCCTTGCTGGTTCTCCCCCGCTCCTCTCCCTTCCCGCCTCGTGCCTCCTGCCTCCTGGCCCCTCTCTCCCCGCTCCTTGGGCCCTGCCGGTTCTCCGTCCTCCTTCTGGCCCCTCCCTTTCGCCCCTTTGCTCTTCCTCCGGCTCCTTCCCGTCCGGTTTTTTTGTTCTTGGGCTCGGTGCCTTCTTCTCGCTCCTCCCCCGCCCGCCCGGCCCTGCTCCTTTTCCTCCCGGCTCGCGCCCGCCTCCCCGTCCCCTCTCTCCTGCCCCCTTCCTCTGTTCTTGCTCTCTCTCCCTCTCGGCCTGCTTCTTCTGTCCGCCTGGGCCGGCTTGTCCGGCGTTGCCCTTCTTCCTTGCCCCCTTTCCGTTCTTCTCCTTCCTGCTCCCTCCCCGTCGGCTTCCTCCCCGTTGCTCCGGCTCCCGTGCTTTCTGGGTTGTCT
Source organism: Sedum album (assembly GCA_006409495.1). Classification (NCBI taxonomy): domain Eukaryota; kingdom Viridiplantae; phylum Streptophyta; class Magnoliopsida; order Saxifragales; family Crassulaceae; genus Sedum; species Sedum album. The sequence goes on from QZGG01001870.1 coordinate 18,434, forward strand.
CCGCTCTTTGCCCTTCCTTGTCGTTTCTCCCCCCCTCTCTCGCGCCCTTTTTCCCTCCCCCGCTTTTCCTTGTTCCTCGCGTCTCGCCCTTTTCTCCGTTCGCTCCCTTGTTTCCCTCCGCTCGTCTCCTCCCTCGGGTCCCTGCCCGGCCCTGGCTGCCTTTCCTCCTCTCTCCCGTTCCGTCCCGCGCGCCCCCCGTTGGCCCCTGCCCCCTCCTTCTTCTCCTTCTCCTGGCTCTTCCGGCGCCTCTTCCCGCCCGCCCGCGTCGCTTTGCGTTTTTGCTCCTCGCGCCCCCTTTCTCTTCCCGCGCCCCCGCCTCTCCTCTGCCTGGGGCTTCCCCGGTGGTTCGCCCCCGCCCCTTTGGTTCTGCCTTCGCCTGTGGCCGCTCCCTCTCTCCCCCTGGCCCCCTCCCTCGTTCCCGTCCCCCCTCCTCCTCCCTTTTCTCTTTCGCGCCTTCCCTTTCCCCCCCCTCTTGGCTTCTTTCTTTGCCCCCTCGTTGCCGGGCCCTCTCCCCTCCTGTCCTCTTCTTTTCCTCTCCTCTGTGTCGCCCTGCCCTCCTGTTGTGTTGTTCCTCTCCCCCGTGGTCTCCCGCTTGCTTTGCCCTTTCTCTGCTCTCCTTCTCTCTCCCGGGCCCGCTCCCTTGTTTCCGTCTCCTTGGGCCGTGCCTTCCCTCCTCCGGCCGTCCGCCGGGGTCCTCCCCCGTGTGTCCCTTCCCCCGCGTTCCCGTGGCTTGGCCCCCCTCGCCCTTCCCCGCCCTCCCTCCCTCCGGCGCTCCTCTTCCCGGCCTCGCGTCCGGTCGCCTGTTCCCTTTTGCCTGCCCCCCCTCTTTGGTCCCCGGTCCGCCTCCCGGTTCCCCCCCGCTGCCGTCTCCCGCCGCCCCCGCCTGTCCCCCGTTCCTTCGCGGGGTCTTTTCCCCCCCGGTGCGCTCCCCCGCCCTCCCTGCCGGCTCCTCTTCGCCCCCTCCTCCTTGCCGCCCCTCGCTGCCCGCTCGGCTTCCCCCCCCGTTCGCTTCCGTCCTGCTCTCTTGCCCGCCGCCCCGCCTCCGTCCCGTCGGCCGGTCGTCCCCGTCCTCGCCCTCCTGTCGCTCCTTGTCCTCCCCCGGTCCGCGTCCTTCTCCTCGCCCTCCCCTCTGTTCCCTGGGGCGGGCCGTCTTTCCTCGTTCTCTCCTCTGCCCTCGCCTGCCTCTCGCGCCGTTCTTCGCCCCCTCCTCCCTTTCTTGCGCTCGGTCCCCCCGCGCGCTCCCCTCTGCGCCCGTCTCGGCGCCTTTCCTCTCGTCCCGCTCCGCCCCGCCCCCCGGCTGCTTCCCCCGGCTCTGGCCTCGCCGTTGCCCCCCTTCTTCCTTTCTTTTTTTCTTCCTCTTCTTTGCTTTGCTGCGCTGCCCGCCTCCCCCCTCCGCTCCCTCTCTGGTGCTCGTGCCCCCCCTCCCGTTGGCTCCTTTGTCTTTCTGGTGCTCTTTCCCGGCCTCTTGCCTCTTCTCGTTCCTCTTTCTTTTTCTTTGCTTCTTCTTTTTCTTTGTCTGTCCTTCGTCTTTTTTTTCTCGGCCTTCTCTTGTTCCGCCCTCTGCCTTCCTTCCCCTCCGCTTTCTCCTCCCCCCGCTGCTTCTGCTTCTCCGCCCCCCCCGTTTCGTCCCCGGTTTCTCTGCGTCCGCCCCTTGGCTCCTCCCTTCTTTCCTGCCTCGCTCTCCCTCCTCTCCTCCTGCCTCCCCTCCCCCCCCGCCCCGTTGTCCTTGTGCTTCCCCTCCGCCTCCCCGGCGTTGCCCCGCCGCCCCTCTTTTCCTTTCTCCTTTCCTCCCTCCTTCTTCTTTGCCCTGGTTTCGGGCCCGGTCCTGGGGTCTCCCTCTTCCTCTCCCTCCTCGTTCCCCTCTTTCCTGCTTTCTTTCCTCTCTTTCGTGTTTCCCTCCTCGCCCTGGTCTCCGCCGCGGTCCCCTCTCTCTTTCTCCGCTGCCCGCTGGGTTCTCTGTCCTCGCCCTCGGCTCCCTTCTCCCCGTCCCCCTCCTCTTCCGGCCCTCCCGCCCCCCCTTCCGCGGTCGCCCTCCCCCCGCCTGGGTCGCCCTCTCCGCCCTCCTTCGTCCCTTTCTCTTGCTCCCGCCGCGCTTCTTGTGGCTCTCCTTCCTTGCCCTTCCGTCCCGTCCCCGGCCGCCTTCTCTCTCTCCCCTCCTCGCTCCGCCTCTTGCCCCCGCGCCTTGCGCCCCCCTCCCCGGCGTCGTTCCCCTCCCGGCGCCCCTTTCCCCTCTTCCGCCTTCCCCGGTTTCCCCCCCCGCCCTGTTTGTTTTGGCCGTGCTTTTGCGCGCTCCTCCCCGGTTTGTGTCGCCCTCCTCGTCTTGTCGTCCTTGCGCTCTGTTGCCTTTGTCTCTCTTCTGTTGTCCCTCCCCTCTTCTCCTCGCTTCCTTGTGCTCTTGCCTTCTCTCCTCCTGGCCCCGCCCCTCGTCGCCCTCTCTGTCTCTGGTTTCCTTGTCCGTTTTCCTGGGTCCGCCTTCTCTCCCGCTTTTGGGCCCCCGCGCTCCCTTCCGCGCTCCTTCGCCGCCCCGGCGCCTCCTTTCCGTCCTGCGCCTCCCCGTTTGGGCGGCTCCTTCCTTCCCTTGCGCGCCTGCCCCTCTTTTTTCGTTGGCCCTTTCGGCGGTTCTCGCCCCCGCTCGCGCCCCCCTTCTCCGCGCGTCGCGCCTCCGCGGCCTGTCTCCCCCCTGCTTCCCTCGGTTCGCTCGTGGTTTCCCCTTCTCCCTTTCCTCCCTGTTTCTTTTGCCTCCTCTCCCGGCTCCCGCCCCCCGCGTCCCCGCCCTGGCCTGCTTCCCTTCGGCTTTCTCTCCTCCTCCCGTCCCTCCTCCTCCCGCCTCCGCTCTCCCCGCCCTGTTGTCTTCGCCGGCTTGTTTTCTTGTCGTCGGCTCGCCTCGTTTTTGGCCTGCTCCCCTTCGCCTTGCGCCTCCCCTCCGGCTCCCTCCGCCCCCCCTCTCGCCCTCGCGTTCTCGCCCTGCCCCTGTGTCCGCCGCCGCCGCGCCGCGCCCCCGCTGCCTGTCCCCGTCCCCCCTCGTGGCCTGCTCCGCCCCCCCTCCGCTTTCCCGTCGCCCGCTCTCCTTCCCCTTTCCCCCCTTGCGCCCGTCTCGCCTCTTTTTTCCCGTCGCCGGCTCGCTCTCCTGCCTCCGTTCCGTTCCCCGCTCGCCTCCCCGTTCCCCTCCTTGTTCCCCCTCTCCTTTGCTTCGGCCCTTCTCCCGGCCCGTCGGCTCTCCCTTCCGTCCCCTCTCCCCCCCCCGGGCCCTGTTTCCCCCCCGTCGGCCTCCGCCGGCCCCCCCGCTCCCGTCCTTCTTTCTCTCTCCCGCCGGGGTGTCCTCCCCCTCCCCCGCGCTTCCTCCCCCCTCCCTTGCTCCTGCTCTGCTCCTCCCCTTTTGCTGGCTTCTTGCCGCTCTCTCCTCCCCCGCTCCTTTTTCCGGCCTTTTCGCCCCGCTTCTGTTCCCTTTGCTTTTCGGCTCGCCCGCCCTGCCTCTTCGCTCTTTTCTTGCTGGCCGTCTCCCTGCTCCCCTTGCTCCGCGTCGGCCCCCTCTTCGCTTGGGGTCGTTGCCGCCCCTCCCCTCGTTCCCGCCCCCCCCCGCCCCCCGCCCGCCGCGCTCCTCCTGGCCCGGCCCGTTTCCCTCTTCCCCTCCGTCCTCCTTTGTCTCGGCGTTGGGGCGGCCGGCCCCTCCGCTGGCCTCGGCCCGCTCCTCTGCCCCCGTGCCTGCTGCCCTGCTGCGCGGCTCTTCTCCCGGCCCCCCGGCTCCCCTTCCCCGCCCCTGCTGGGTTTCCCGCTTGTCCTTTTCCGTTCCTCCCTCCGGCTCGGCCCCCTCTTCCCGGCCCTCCCGCCCTGTTCCCTGCCCTCCGCCCCCCCGCCCGCCCCCTGCCCGCCTCCTGCTTCCCCGCTCTTGGGCCCCTCCCCGCGGGCTTTCCTGTCCGTTCCGCCCTCTTTCTCGCTCCCCTTCCCCTGCCCCTCGCTGCCCGCCCCCCCCCCGCCCCTCCTGTGCTCCGGCCCCCCTTCGTCCTCCCCTCCCGGCTTCGTTCCGTTCCGCCTGTCCTGCTCCCCCGCCCCCTGCCTTCGTTCTTCCTCCCGCGTCCTGCCGGGTCTCCCCCCTCCCTTGTCTCCCCTTGGCTCCCGCCCGGGCTCCGCCGGCTCCCCCCTGCTCCTTCCTCTCCCGCCCTTGCCCGGCCCCCCCGCCCCCGCGCCGTCTGCCTTCTCTGGCCGCCGCCCCGCCCGGGCTCCTTCCCTCCGCCGGTCTGCCCCCGCTCCCCGGCCCCCCCTGGCCTCCCCTTTCTGCCGCCCTCGCCCTCTGTCCTTTCTTGCCTTCGCCCCTGGTGTTCGGGCCCCCCTTTCCGTCCTTGTCGTGCCGTCGGGTTCCTCTTTGTTCTCTTCTCTTGGTCCTCGCCCTTCTGTTTCTCGGCCCCGCGCCGCCGCTCTTCTCTCCCGCTCCGTCTCCCTCCGCCTGGGTGGTTGCCCCGTTTTGTCTGCGCCCTGGCTCCTCCTTGTTCCTCCTTCGCCGGGTCTCTTTCTCCGCCTTTTTCGTTCGTCCTTCTGCCTTCCTTTCTCCCGCGCTTCCCCCTCTCTCGCCCCCTCTGCTCTGCTCCGCCCCTCTTCTGCCCCGCCCTCCCCCCCTCTTCCGTTTTCCCTCCCCGTCCCTCGCTTCCTTCCTTTTTTCCTTTCCTGCCTCTTGGTGTTCCCCCGTCCTTTTCGCCGTCCTGGCGCGGCCGCTGCCTCTTGGGTTGCCCTCGTGTGCCTTGTCCGCTCTCTTGGGTCCTCTGGGCTTTCCCCCTTCTCTCCTCCGCTCGCGCTCTCCTCTGCTTCGCCCCGCCGCTTCTCCCCCTTGGCGCGTGCCGTGCCCTTCGCTCCCTTTTCGGGGCCTCCGCTTCTCTTCTCCTTCGCCCCTTTCTGGTTGCCTTGGTTGGCCCCTCCCCTTCTCCCGGCTCCGTTTCTCCCCCCCCCTTCGTCCTCTGCCCCGCTTGCTGTGTCTCTTTCTCCTTCTCCTTTTGTCTTCCCCTCTTTTTTCTCTTTGCCTCGGTTCTTGCTTCTCCTCCTTCGCCCTTCTCTTTTTTCCTCTCCTCCCCTCCCCTCGGCCTGCTCCTGTTCCGTTCCTCCTTGCGGCCCCTCGCCTGCCTGTGTCGCCCCTTGGGCCGCCGCCGTGCCTTGCTTCCCCCCTTTGTCGCCCCCGCCCTCGTCGGCGGTCCGTTTGTCCTCTCTGTGCCCTCCTCCTCGGCCCTCTCTTTCCCTGGCGTCGCGCCTCCCCTCCCGCCTTCCCGCGGCCCTTCCGGCCCCGCCCTCCTCTCGTGCTTCCGGGTGGCTCTCGCTGCCCCCTCCTTGCGCGTTCGTTCCTTCCCGCGTTTCCTGCCTTTTTTCTCTTCTTCTTCTCTTTTTTCTCTTCTTCTTCTCTCGCGTGCCCTTCTCGTGCCTCCGGGTCCCCTTTTCTTTCTTCCCCCCTCTGCCGCCCCGCTCCTTCGTTCGCCGCTTTTGCTTTTTTCCCCCCGCCCGCGGCCCCCTCTCTCCCTTGCGTCTTTTTTCCCGCTTCTTTTGCCCCGTCTGCCTTCCCGGTGCCTGTCCGGTTCCTCCGGGCTCCGTTTTCTCCTCCTCCCCGCCTTTCTCGCGCCCGCTTCCTTTTTTTCGGCCCGCGGTTGCTCCTGCGCTCTCCCTCCCCTTCTTGGTCTTCTGGTCTCTCTCCCTCTCGCCGCTCGTCCCGCGCGCTTTCTGTCTTTCTCCCCTCCCCGGTGGCTGGGTCCTCCCGGCCTCGCTGTTTCTGCTCCCTGCCTTTGTGCCCCCGCTGTCCCTCCCCTGCCTGGGCTTCGCCGCTTCCCTGGGCTTTTTGTCCTGGTCGGGGGCGCCCTTCCCCCCGTCTCGCCTTCCTCCCGCTTGGCGCCTGCGTTTTTTCTTTGCGCTCCCCCCGCCGTCTCTGCCTTCGCCCTCTGCCCTCGCCTCTTGCGTCTCGTCGCCTGGCCTTCGCCTTCGCTCTGCTCCTTTTTTTTTCTCCCCCTTCCCTTCTGTCTCGCCGCGCGTCTGCCCTCCTCGTCTTTCCGCTTTGCTCTCTTTTGCTTCCTCGGCCTCTCCGTGTCCCCCCTTTTTTCCCCGCCCCGCTCTGCCTCCCTTTCTGTTCTGCCCTCGTTTTCCGGCTTTTCTTTGCTCGGCTCCCCCGCCCCTTTGGGCTTGCTGCCTCCCCGCCGGCCTCCCTCTCTCCGCCCCGGCCCCCTCCTCGTCTTTTGCCCTCCTCCCCCCGCCGGGTGGTCCTTGGCCCTTTTTTCGCTCTGGGTCTGCGCCCTCCTCTTTTCGCTTGGCCGGGCCCTTCCCTTCGTGCGCCGTCTGCCCTCCCTCCCCGCTGCCCGTCCGGTTCTCTTTTTTCTTGTTCGTCTCTTTCTCCTTCCTCCCTTCTGCGCCCCGCCTTTTGTCTGTTCTCTCCCCCGGGTCCTGCTCCCTCCCCCTGCGCGTTCTTTTTCTGCGTCCCCCCGGCGCCTTTGTCCTGGCCGCGGCCGCGCTCCTGCCCCTGCGCGCCCCCCTCCCCTGGTTTCTGTCCCCGCCCCGGTCCCTCTTTTTGGGTTGTCTCCGCCGCCCTGGCCCGGGCTGTTTTTCTGTCCGCCCCGCCGCCCCCTCCCGGCCTTGTGGCTCTTGTCGCCGTTGCGTGCCCCTCTCCCGGCTTTCCCCCCGCGCTTTGCTTGCGCTTTTTTTCTCGTTTTCCCCGGTTCTTTCCTCGCCTCTTCCTCTTCTCTTCCCTCGCCCGCCTTCCTCCGCCTCCGGTTCCGCGCGCTCTCCCCCGCTCCGTCTGTCGCCGCTTCCGCCTGCCCCTCTTCCCCCCTTCTTCGCCCTCCCCGCCCGCCCCTCCGCCTGTCCCGCCCTCCCCCGCTCTTCGGGGCTGTCCTCCCCGCCGGGGCCCCTGTCCTCGGGTGTCTGTGCGCCTCGTTCCGCTCCTGGGCTGGCCCCCCGCCCGGCCCCCTCCCCCCGTCGTCCCCTCCTCCGTCTGCTTGCTCCGTCCCCTCCTCTCGCCTCCCCCTCCCCTGCCCTTTTTCCCTTCCCTGGCTCCCTCTCTTCTCTTCCCCTCTTGCGTCTGCCCTTTCTGGTTTCCGTTGGTGCCCCGCCCTCCGCCGCCCTTCCCCTTGCTCCCCCTGGTTCTTCCTTCCGCGGGGGCGCTCCTCTTTTTCTTTTCTTTCCGCCGCCTCCCTTTTCGCCTTCCCCGCCCGGCCTCCCCGGCTCCGCTCCCTCGCTCCCCTTCCGCCTTCCCTCCCGTTCCTGTCTCCGTGGCTCTCCTTGTGCCCGCCCTCTTCCTGGCTCCTTCCTGGGTCGCGCCCCCCCCGGTGTGCCCTGTCCCCGTTCCCCCCCCTCCGCTTCCTTCCCTGCCGGCCCCGGCTCCGGTGTCTCGCGCGGCCCTCCCCGTTTCCGCCGTCCCCTCGCCCCGCTGGCCCCCTCTCTTCTTTTTCTCTTTCCTCTCTCTCTCTCTCTTTGGGTTCTTGCTCCTCGCTCTCCCTCCCTTTGTTCTTTTTCGCCCGTTCCCTTCGCCCTCCGCCCCCCCTTGTGGTTGGGCCGGTTCTCGTCGCCCCCGTCCTTGGCCTTTTTTTTTCTCTCTCCGCCGCCTCCGTTTTGTTCTCCCCCCTCCGTCCGGGGCCCCGCCTCCCTGCCCGCCCGCCCCTCCTTCGTTCTTCCTCCCCGTTTCCTTTCTTCCCTGCCTCGCCTTCGCCGCGGCTCTCTCGCTCGGCGCCGTCGCCCCCCCTTCGTTTCTTTGCCTCCCGTTTTCGGGGGGCTCCTTCCCGCCTTCCTCGCCCTCTTCCTCCCCGCCCCTCCGGGCTTTCCTTTCCGCTCCTCGCGCTCGCGCTCCGCCCCCGCGGGCTTTTCGTCGTTTGTGGCTTCCTCGGCTCCCTGCCGTCCTTCGCCCTCCCGGGGTCTCCTCTCGTTCTCGTCGCCTCCTCCCTGCTCTGTCCCCCGTCCCTTGCTTCTCCCTCGTCCCCTCCTTGCCCCCTCGCTCTCTTCCTCGGCCTTGTCTTTCTCTGCTTTCCCCTGCCCTCTTGGCTCCCTTGGCCTCCTTTGCCTGGCCTTCCCCGGCGCCTCCCCTCCGGGCCGGTCGCGTCTCCCCTCGGCTCCGCTTCCGCTCCCGTTGTGCCCTGCCCCCGGCCCTTCCGTCCCCCCTGCTTTCTTCGTTCCTCGTCTTTTTTCTTCTGCCCCGCGCCTCCCCTCTGGCTTCTTCCCTTTTTCGCCCCCCCCCCCTCCTTTTCGTTCGCCTTGGGCCTTTTGCTTCGCTTGCCCCTTCCGCTCCCCTCTTTTTTTCTCGTTCTCCGCCTTCTTGTTTGCGCCGTCGCCTCCGTTCTTTCCCCTGTTTCTCGTTCTTCCGCCCCGGTCCCCGCTCCCCTCCGCGCTTGTTTTCTCGCCGTCGTCCTTCCTCGTTGTTGTTTCCCGGTCCCTTTCTTTCCGCGTCTTGCCCCTCTTTTTCCTTGTTCCCTCCTCCCTCGCCTCCTTCCCCTCCTGTTTCGCTCCTCCCTTCGCTCCCCCGCTTGGCTCGGGGGCCCCGCCTCCGCGCCGCTCGCTTCGCTTTCCGCCCGGGTCGCTTGGCTTTCTCCCTGGTTTGTTTCTTCCTTTTCCCGCCCTCCTCTTTCGGTCGGCTTCCCCTCCCTTCGCCTTCCCCCTCGGCTTTGGTTTGTTTCTCTCTGGTTTTCTTTCGCTTCGCCTCTCTCTTTCGCTCTTCGCCTCTCTTCTCCTCTGTCCTTTTGGCCTGTTCCGTTTCTTTTTTTCTTTCCCCCTGCGTCGTCTGTTTGGCCCCCCGGGGCCGCCTTTTCTCCTTCCCCTCGCCTCGGTGTCTTGTGTCGCTTCTTTTGTGTCCTCTCTCTGGCCCTCCCCTTGCGTTTTTCTTCCCCTGTTTCGCCCCCCTGCTCCCTTCCCCCTCCTCGTTCCTCGTCCCTCTTTCCTCTTGGCCCTGCCCCTCCTTTGGCTTTTTGCTTCCTTCCCTCCCGTCTTCTCTCCTTGTTCTCTCCCGCCCCCCCCCCGCCCGCCCCGCCCTTCTGCCCGCTTTCGTTGCCCTCCCTCGCTCGTCCTTCCTCCGTCCTCCCCTTCCTCTCTTTCTCCTTTCCTTGTCTTCGCTTTTGTTCCGGCTCTTGTCTGCTCCTCGTGCCCTCGCCTGCCCTTTCCTTTTCTTTTTTCCCTCTCTCCCTTTGCTTCCCCCCTTCCTCTTTGCCTTTCGCTTGCCTCGCCTTTTCTTCTTTCTCTTTCCTCCCTTCTTGCCCTTCCCCCCCGGGCCCCCGCGCCCCGGGGGTGCGCTTGCCTTTCGGCTCTGCCCTTGTCTCTCTCCTTCTCTCCTCTTCTTCCCCCGTCCCCGTCCCTCCCTCGCCTGCCCCCCGGCCCTGTCCGCGCCTCTGGGCCTCCCGCTTGCTCTCTCTCCCTCGCCCTGCTCCCGCGCCGCCCCTCTCGTCCTTCGTCCTGGTGCCCCCGCTCCCTCTGTTTTTCGCTCTCGCCTGGCCCTCCTCCTTCTTTCTTGTCTTGTCCTCCTCCGGCTCCTCCCTCTCTCCGCTCCCTCGCTCGTTGCCGGTCCGGCTTCCGGCCCCTTGTCTTTGTCCCTCGCCTCCCTCCTTCCCTTGCCCTGGCTTGGCTCCCCTTCCGTCGCCCCTTTGTCCTTTCGTCCCCCCCCCCTTTCTTGCGCCTTTCCCCCCCCTGCCTTTTCTTTTTTTCTTCTCTCCGTTCTCTGTCTGCTCTGCGCCCCCCCGCCTCCCGGGTCCGCTCCCTCCCTCTCTCCCTGCCCCCCTCGCCTGCTCTGGCCCCGCCGGCCGGCCTTCTCTCCCCTGCCCCTGTCGCCCCCTTGCCCGGGCTGTCGCGCCGCTTGGTCGCGCGTTTGTTTTGGGTCCCCCTGTCCCCGGTTCCCCTCCTGTCCTCCCTCCCTCTGCCTTCGCCTCTGCCCCGTCCCCCGGGCTCCCTTGCGCCTCCTTCCGCTTCCCGTGGCCCTCCCTCCTCTTTCCTTTTTCCTCCTCTCCCTGCCCGCTTCTGTCTGTCCGCTGTCTTCGGGTTCCCCCGCGCCCTCGTCTTCCGCCCGCGCTCTTCGTTCCGTTCGGTCGCCCGTGGGTCTCCCCCCCCCTGTCGTCGGTTCCCGTCCTCCCGCGCGTGCTTCCGTTTTTGTTCGGTTCCCTTCCTTCCGCTGCCCCCGCTTCCCTCCCCTCCCCGCTCTTTCCCTTTGCGCTCCTGTCGCTTCCCTTCCCGCCCCTGGGTGGGTCCCGCGCCCCGCGCTCGTCCTTCCTCCCCGTCCCCTGCTCCCCCGTTTGTCTTGTCCCCTGCCGTTCCGCCTCCTCCCGCTCCCGTCCTCGGCCTTCCCCCCCGCCCCTTCCCCCCGCGCCCTTCCCTCCTTTTTTTTTCTTGCTTTCCCCGGTCCCCGCGCGGTCCTCTCTCTCTCTCCCTCTTCCTCGGCCTTCCCCGTGCCTCTCCCTGCCTCCTCCTCGGCCCTTGCTCTGTTCCGCCCTCTCTCCTCCCTCGCCTCCTCCCGCCCGCGTTCCTTTTTTCCTTTTTCCGTCCCTTCCTTTCCCCTCCGTCGTCTCTTGCTCCGCCCCTCCCCCGGCCTGCCGTTCTCGTTCCCGCTGCTCGTCCCCCCCTCCCTGTTCTCGTCCGCCTCGCTCCCTTCCCTCCCTCTCTTTTTTCTCCCTGGCTCGCCCGCCTTTCCCTCCTTTCCCTTTTTGCTTGCCCGTTTTTGCCTCCTCCTCCTTCCCCTCCCCGGCTCGGGTGCCCGCCCTCGCCTCCTCCTTTCCTCCTCCCGCGCTTTCCTTCCCGCGCTTCCTTGGTTCCTTCCTGCGTCCCCCCTTCCCGGGGGTTTTCTTCTTCCGCTCCCCTCTTTTTTTTCCTCCTTCCCTTCCCTCCTGTGCCCCCCGCTCCTCCTCTCTTGCCTCCGCCCCGTCTTGCCCCCTCCTCGGCTTCGTTGCCCCGCTCCCTCTTTTTGGCTTTCCCCTCGCTTCTCCGCCTCGTCCTTTCCCGTTTTTTCTTCTTTCTCGGTTCGCTCTTCTTTTCTCTTCTTTTCTCTCTTTCTCTCTTCCCTCGTCCCGTTCTCGCCGTGTCGTTCGGTCCCGCCCGCCTCGTTTCGCTCTCCCGCTCTCCTCCCCCCCGTGCGCCTGCCCCTCTTGCTTCTTCCCCTTTTTTTTCCTTCTTCCTCTCTCTCTCTCCTCGTGGGCCTTTTCCTCGCCCCCTCCTTCCCCCCCCCTTTCCCCCGGCTCTTCTCCCCTTTCCTCCTTCTTCGCCCTTCCCTCGTCGCCTTTCCGTCTCTTTGGTTTCCTTTGTCCTGGGCCGCCCTTCTCTCCTCGCGCCCGGCGTTTTCTGTTGCCTCGTGTCTGGGTCGGCCTCCCCCCCGTCCGCCCCCCGGCTCTCGGCCTTTCTTTTGCTCCTGCTTGCCCCCGCCTTGCTGTGTCCGCCGCCGGCTCGCTCTCCTGCTTCGGTCTCCTCTCCCCGCCCCTTCGGTCCCCTCTTGCCGCTCTCCCCCGGCTTCCGTTTCCGTGCCTTGCCGTTTCCTGCTCTCCTCTTTTCCGGCCTCGCTCCTTTTTGCCTGTCCCGCCTCTGTGGCGCTCGTCCTGTCTGGCCGCCCCGGCGCCCGTTCTTTTGCTGCTCTTCTTCCCCGTCTTCGCTCCTGGGTCCTTCCTCGCCTTCCTCTCCCCTCCCTCTTCCTTGCGGGTTGGTTCTTCGTTCGTCCGGGTTTCGCTTCTGCTGTCTTTGGCCGTCCTCGCCCCCCGCGTCTTTTCCCGCGCGTCGCCCCGGCCTTCCTTTCCTCCCTGGCCGTTTTGCTTCTTTGGCCCCCTTGCTGCCTTTCGTCGCTCCTTTTCGGCGGCCCCCCTGCCCCTCGCTCGCCCTCTCCCTTTTTCCCGTGCGCTGGTTGGCTCTTCCCGGCCTCGCTGTCCCTCCCGTTTCTTTTTTGGGTTCCCTCTCCGCCCTGCCGTTCCTCCCCCGCTCCCTCTCCTCCCCCTTCTCGCGCTCCGCCCCCTCCCCTCCCCCCGCGCCCCCTGTTGCCTTGCCTCGTCCCCGTCTTTCCTGGGGGTTCTTCCTCCTTTTTGTCCTTGCTGTTTTCTTTCCCCTTCTTTCTTCCCTTCCTTCGCGTTCCCTTCCGCGCCCGCCCGCTCCTCTCCCTCCTCGTCGCCTCTCTCTCTCCCCCCCCCCCCGGCGCGCGCCGTTCGCCCGGTCTGTCTCGCGCCGTCCGCACCTTCGTTCGTCTTCTCTTTCGTTCTCTTCCTTGCCCTCTTCCTTTCCTTGCCGCCCTCCTTTGCCCCTCCCCCGCCCGTCCCCCCCTGCGTCCTCCCCCCCCGTCCCGCCTGGTCCGCTTCCCTTCCCCTTTTGCTCGTTTGGCTTTGCTTGTGTCGTCGCTCTCTCCTTTGGCTTCGCTTTCTCGTTGGCTGCCCTGCCTTGCTGCTCTGGCCCCCCCCGCCCCGGTCGGTCCCGCTCGTCCGTGCCTCGCCCCCCTCGCCCTGTCCCCCTTGGCTCGGTTCGCTCTCTGGTCCTTGGGGCCTCCTCCCCGGCTCTCCTCCCTTCCTCCCGTTGTTCCCCCGCCTCCCCCGGCCCGTTCTTCCCGGCCTTCCTTGTCGCCTCTCTGTCCCTCCTCGTTTGGTCGCGGCCTTCCCCCTCCCTCCTCCGCTCCCCCCGTCCTCCCGCCTCCCCCCCGCCCTGCCTCGGGCGGGTCTCGTCCTGCTCTGCCTGCCCCGTCTCGCCTCCTGGTCCTCCTCTCCGCCCCCGCCCGTTCTCCTGTGCTTCCCGCCCTGCCGCGCTCCCCCTCTTCTTGTCCCGTCCCCCCGGCTCGCTTCCGTCCCCGCTCCGTCCCCGGCCCTTCCCTGCCCCTGCCTCCTTGTGCGCTCGTCCCTCTTGTCCCGCCGGTGCTTTTCGCGTCTCCCGCCTCCGTCTCGCTCTCCTTCTTCTGCCCCCGCCTGCGTTTTCCCTCCGTCTCCCCCTCCCGTCCTCTCTCCGTTTTTCTTCCTTTTTTTGCTGCCGCCCCGCCCCTCTTCCCCCGCCCCCTCCTTGCTCTCGTCGCTCCGTTCTTCCCCTTCCCCCTTCCCCCCCTCCGTCCCTTCGCCGCGTGCCTTTCGCCTCCTTTCTGCCCTTGTCGCCGCTCCTTTTTCCCTTTTTTTTTTTCCTGCGTTGTCTCGTCCCCGTCCCCCTCGGCGCTCGCGCTCGTCCTTCCTTCCCCCCCTGGTCCCCTCCCTCTTTTTCCGTCGCCCGTTTTTGTCTTCGCTCTTTCGCTCTCCCCGCTTCTTTCTTGCCCTCCCTCCCCGTCTCGCCCTTTCCTCGTTCCTCTCTCCCTCGCGCCCCTCCTCTCCCCTCCTCTCTCCCCTCGCCCGCCGCCCCCTGGCCCTTCCTCGTCTTCGCCTCTCGTGGCCCTCCCCCCGCGTTTCTCTTTTCCCCTCCTCCGCTTGCTTGTGCCCTCCTTTTTCTGCTTCCCGCTCTTTCTTCTCTGGGTGGGCCCCTTCTTGCCTTGCCTGCGTCCCCCCCGCGTGTTCTCTTCCTCCTCCCCCCCTTTGCCTTTGTTTCCTCCTGCCTTCCCCCTGCCTCTCTTGCCTTGCCCTCGCGGGCTGCGTCCCTTTCTTCTTCTCTGTCTGGCCCCCTCTCCTTGTTCGTGTTCCTGCTTGCTGCTTCCCCCCTTTCCCTCCCCCCGGTCCCTTTCGGTCCCTGCTTTCTCTCCCTCTGTCTCCCCCTCTCTTTGCTTTCCTTTCGCTCTGCTTCCTCTCCCCGGTTCTTTCGGTTTTTTCCTCGCCGCTTTCCCTCTCCCTTCCGGCCTTTTTCTTGGGCTGCGCCCGCTCCGCCTTCTTTGCCCTTCCTTGCCTGCCCCTTCCCCCGGCCCTCTTTCTGGCGGCTTCTCTGTCTTCTCTCGTTTCTTCCCCTCTCCCTTGCCGCTTCGTCGTCCTTGCGCTTCCCGGGTCCTTCCGCTTCCTCTTTCTCGCTCGCTCTTCCCTCTCTTTTTCCCTTTTCCCTCCCTCCCCCCCTGCTTGCCGTTTCTCTTTTTGGCCTTGTCTTGGGTTTCCTTCCTCTTCCTTTCGCTGGCTTCTTCGTCCCTGCCTTTTTCCCCCCCCCCGTGGTGCTCCGTTGGCCTTTTGCTTCCTTCCTCTCTCTTGTCTCTTGCCCCCCCCTTTTCTTTCCTTTCCTCTCCCGGCTCTCCCTTGCCCTCGCTGTTTCTGTTCGGGCCGCTTTTTCCGCGTCCTTCCTTTCCCCTCCCCCCCGGCCTCCCGCTCTGTCGGCCTTGCCCCTCCGCCCTTGGGTTTTGGCGCCCCCCGTTCTCCCGCCCTGCCCTCCGCGCGCTTTCTTCCTCCGCTTTCGCTTTTTTCCCCTCCTCCCTCTTCCCTCCCTCCTCTTTCCTTTCTCGTCTGCCCCTGCCCGCTTCTGTCTGTCCCCTTTCCTCTTCCTGCGTCTCCCTGGCTCCCGTGGTCCTGTTCCGCGGCGCCGTCCTCGGTCGGGCTGCCCGGCTTTGCCCCTGTGCCCTTTTGTCCCCCCCCCGCGCTCCCCGCTGCGCTCCCTCCTTTCCCTTGGTCTCCCGTGTCCTTGTCGCGCCTTCCTGCCTTCTTTTCCCTCTCCTTCGCTTTTTTTCCTTGCTCTCTTGCTTTCTCTTCCCCTTTCTTCTGTTTGGTCTCCTCTCCTCCCTCTCCCGGCTCGCCTCCCCCGCCCCTGCCTTTTTTTGCCCTGCTCCCGCCCGTTGTTTTTTTTTCCGCCCGGCCCCCTTTTTTCTCCGGCCTTGTTCTCCCCTCCCTTTCCCTTTGCCTTCGGGCTTCTCTGTCCCCCTCCCCGTGGTCCTTCCTCCTTCCCTGCCCCTCTCTCTGTCTCTGCTCCTCTCTGTCTTCGCCGTCTGTCTTCCCCTCCCCTCCCGGCGGCTTTTCCCTGCGCGCTCTCCCCCCTCTTTCTCTGTGGCCCCCGTCCTCCGTCCTCTCTGGTTCGGCTCTTTCGCCGGTCTCTTGCTCGCGCTCCCTCGGTTCTTCCCGCTGCGCTGCCCTTTCCTTTTTTTTCCTTCTCGTTCTTGCCTTGGGCCGGTTTTCCTCCGCTTCGCTCCTTCGCTCTCCCCTTTCCTCTCCGCCCTTCCCTCTCCCCCCTTTTTCTCTTTTTTCCCTTTTTTGCCTTTCCCGCCGGGCTGCCCGCGCCCTCCTCCCCGTCGCTTCCCTCGCCCTTCCCCTCGTCCGGTTTGCCTCCCCTTTCTCGCGTGCCCCCCGCCCCGGCCCTGTCCGTCTCGGGCCCGCGTCTCCTCCCCGCTCCTTCCCCCCTCTCCTCCCTTCCCTTCGCCCTCTCGTTCTTGTCTTCCTTCTTCCTTCCTCTCTCTTGCTTGCCCCGCCCTCTTTCCTCCTTTCGTTTCGTTCTTTCTTTTTTTTTCTTTCGCTCCCCCTTCTCGCCGCCTTTCGTTGCCTGCCTCCCCCTCCCCCGGCGTTTCCTGGCCCCGCGTCCCGCTGTCCGCGTCCCGCTTCTTTTGGCCTGTCTCCGTTGTGTTCGCCCCCGTGTTCCTCCCCCCTCCCGGGGTCTTTCCCGCTCTCTTCCCCCCCGCCTCGCCCCCTCCCCTCGTCGCTTGGCCTTGCGCCCCTTCTGCCCCTGTTGTTCCCCCCTCCGCCTCCTGGGGCCCTCCCCCCTCCCCGGCCCCGTCCCCCCTGCCCTCTTCTCCTCTCTTCTCCTCTCTCCCTCTCGCTTCTCCTCTCCCTCCCCCCTCTCCCCTCCTCTTTTTTCCTTCTCCTTTCTTTTGCCTCCGCCCGCCCTCGGCTTTCGGGCCCCGGCCTCCCCCCCCTGGCTCCCTCCCCGCCCCCTTTCTTCCCTCGCCGCGCTCTTCTCGTCGGCGTTTGCCCCCGCTCCCCTCGGGGGCTCGCCTTGCTTCTCGCCCCCTGCGTTTCCTTCGTCGCTTTCTTCGTGCCCCGGCCCCCTCTTGTCCCGCCGCGTCCCTCCCTTGCCCTTGCCCCCCCCCGCTTCCTTCCTCCTGCTCTCCCCCGCTCGTCTTTTCTCTTTGTTCCCTTTTCTTCCTCCCGCGCCCCCGTTTGCCCGCCCTGCGTCGCCTGCTCCCCCCCGTCTTCGCCCTCGCCCCCCTCGGGTTCGCTTCCTTTTCCCTCGCCTCCCCCTTCCCCCTTCGCCCTCCCTTCGGTTGGTGTTGTGTTCGCCCCCTGGCCTCCTCCCGCTTTGCTTCGCGTGTCCTCCTCCCCCGCCGCGGGCCCGCCTCCTCCTTTTTTTCCTGCCTTTCCTTGTTCCTTTTCCCCCCTTTCTCTTCCTCTTCTCCTCTTTTCTCCTCTCCCTTCCCGGCGTTGCTTCTCCGGGGCCTTCCCTTCCCCTTCTTCCCCTGGCTCCCCTCTTTCCTTGGCCCTCCTCTCCCGCCCCTTCCTCTTTCCTCTCGCTCTTTGTGCCCGTCTTTTCCGCTTTCGCCGCCCTTTCCTTTTGTCCCGCTCCTTTCTTCGTCTCCCTCCCTCGGCTCCCCCTTTCTTGCGCCTTCCTGCCTTTCTCCGCGTCCTCCCCCCCGCCGCCCCTCCCTCTTTTTCTTCTCTCGCTCGCGCTGCGCGGCCCTTCCCGCCCGTCTTTTCTGTTGCGTCCTCGTTCGCGTCCGTCTTGCCTGCGCCCCCCGCCCCTTGCTGCCCCTCCCCGCCTTTTGTTTCTCCGTCTCCGCGCTCTCTCTCCTCGTCTCCTTCTCGTCCTTGCCTCCCTGCCCCTTTGCTGCCTCCCTCCTTGCGTTGCTGTCTGTCCGTTCTTCTTTTTCCCCTTCCTTCTTTTTTTCTCCCCCCGGCTTCTTCGGCTCTCTCCCCCCCCTTCCCCTGCCTTTTGCTCCTCTCCCCTTCCCCCCCCCTTTTTTTCTTCTTTCGCCGTGCCCTGTCTCCCCCTCCCCCTTTCTTGCTCGCTCGTCTCCCTCCCCCCCGCTCTCTCTCTCGCGTCCTCTCCCCCGCCTCGCGTGGTTCCCTCGTTTCTCTGGTTCCTTCTTCCCCGGTGCGGTCCTCTCTCTCCCCGGCGCCTTTTCCTTCCTTTCCTGCCTCTTCTTTTTTTGGTCCCTTGTCCCGTTCCCCCGTTGTGTGGCTCTCCCCCTGCCTTCTCCCGTCCTCGGTCTTTCCCCCTGCGCTCCCCTTCTCCCGTCCCGGTCTTTCCTTCTGCCGGTTCGCTCGGTCGCTGCTCCTGTTCGGCCGTTCTTGGCCGTCTCCCCTTTCTTCTTCTTCCCTCCCCTCCCCCGCGGCTCTCCCCCGCTTCCTGCCTCCCCCTTTGTTCTCCCTGGGGCCTTGCTTCTTCTTGGCTTTGCCCCCCGGCCCCCCTCCCTTTCCTCCGCCCTCGGGGCCTCGCCTCGCTTTTCGCCCGTGCCTGGCCCCCGTTCCTTTTCTTTTTTCTTCTCTCTTCTTGGTCCTGCTCCCTCCGCCGGCTTCGGTTCCTCCTGGTTGTTCTTGGTTCCTTTCTTTTTTTCCCGCCCCTGCTCTGCCCGCGTCGCCCCTCCCCCTCCCTGTTTCCCCGGCGTTGCGGCCCTCCCCTCCGCGCGGGGGCTTTCGTGCCCTTTCGTCTTGGCTGTCTTGTCTTTCTCCTCCGTTGTTTCCTCGTTGGCCTGCTGCCTCGTCTCCCGCCTGCGCTGGTTTCGCTCGCTCTTCCCCGGCTGCTTCTGCCTTCTTTCTCTTTCCTCGCCTCTTCCTCTTCTCTTCCCGCCCGGGTCCCCGCTCCCCCCTCTCCCTCCCCTCGCGGTTGTGCCCTCCGTGCTCTTTTCCCTCCCCTGCTCCCCGCTCCCCCTTCCGTGCGCTTGGGCTTCTGTTGCTGCCCTCCCCCCTCCCGTTCCCTGTCTTCGGCTCCCCCCCCCCCTTTCCCTGTTCTTTGGCCCTCCCCCCTTGTGCTGGTTTCGCGCCGGTTCCGTCGCTCTTCCGCTTCCCGGCCCCCTTCTCCTGTTTGGGCCTCCTCCCCCGCCCTCGCCGGTTGCTGGCTCCTTCCCCTGGTGCTCTCCCCTCCCCCCGGCGTTTCGCCGCCTGGCGTCCTGCGCCCGCGCCTCCCCGCCCCCCTCGCCCGTCCGGGCCTCTTTTCTGTCTTGCCTCCGGCTCCCGCCTGGCCTTTCCCGTCCCCGCTCCCCTCGGCTTTCTCCTCCCCGCTCGCCCCCGGTCCCCTTCCCCCCTTCTTTTTGGCGGCGTTCCCCCTCCTCTGCTGGTTCCGTTGCTTTCTCTCTTTCTTCCGTCTGTGCTTCCGCCCTCCCCCGTTTCTTTTTGCTCCGCTCCCCCCCTCCGGCCCCTCTTTCCTCCCTCCCTTTCTTCCGCGCTTTTCGGTGTGCCCCCGTTTGTGCCCCTGCGCTTCCGCTGCCTCCCCTCGCTCCCCTCGGCCCTCCTTCGTCTTTCCTCCTGCTCTTTCGCTCCCTCCTTTCCTGTTTTGCGCCCCCCCTTTCTCCTCTCGCCTTCGCCGTGCCCTGCTCCTCTTCCGCCCGCTTCTTCTTTCCTCTGGCGCCGGCCTCGCCTTCTTTTTTTCTCTCCCTCCCCCCTCCTTGGCGCCCCGCGTGCGGGCCTGCTCGCCGTTTGGTCCTTTCTCCCCCGCCCCGGCCCCCCGCTCCCCTTGCCGCGGCTCCTCCCCTGCCTCTTGTCTGTCCCTCTGGTGGCCCCCTTGCCTGGTCTCCTCCCCGCTCTTCCGGGTCTTCCCCTCCCCCGGGGGCGTTTCTCCCTCCCTCCCGCTCTCTGTTCCGCTCTTCTCTCGTGCGCTCTCCCCTCGCCCCCTCCGTTGCTTGGCGCGCTCCTTCTCCCCTCTTGGCCTCCCCCCGTCCTCTTTCTCGCTCCCGTCGGTTGCTTCGGCTCCCCCTGTCTCCCTTCGGCCCCGTCCCTGCCCTTTTCCTGCCTCCGGGTCCCCGCCTCGTGCCCCCCGCCTCCCTGTCTCGCTTTTGGCCTCTGTTCTTTTTTCCCCCCCCCTCTTTCTCCCGCCGTCGCTTTTTCTTCTCTCTTTTGTTGTCCGCCGCCCCGTTTGTCCCCTTCTTCCCTCGCCTTTCCCTCCCTCTCTCCTCCTCTCCCCTCTCTCCTCCTCTCCCCCTTCCTTCCCTCGTTGCCTTCCCTTCCCTTCTCCCTTGCTGTCTTCTTTCCTCGCGCTCCCCCCTTCCTCCCGCTCTTCTTTTCTTGTTCCTGCCTGGGCCTCTTGCCTTCTTTTCGGTTTCTGCTCTCCTCCCGGTCCCGCTCGTTCCGCTTCTGCTTTGCCCCCTCGGCCCCCGTCCCTCCTCCTCTTTCTTTTTGCTCCCCCTTTTTGTTGCCTCCCTTTCCCGTCTTCGGCCCCTTTTCGCCCCCTTCCGTCTCTTTTCCTCCCTTTCTTCCCTTCCCCGGGCTCCTTCCTCTTTTTCTTTTTTCGTCTCGGCCCCCGCGCCTTTCTCCTGCGGTCTTCCTCCCTCCCCTCTTCCCTCGCCCCCTCTGGTCCTCCCCCTTTCGCCTTCGCCCTCGCCCCCGCCCTCGTTGGCCTCTTCCTCCGGTGGGTTTTTTCTCCCCGGCGCCTGGCTCCTTTGCTTGGTCCCCCCCGTCCCCTCCCTTGTTCTCCTTGCTCCTCTTCCTCTGGCTTCCCCTCCCCTGGCTCTCCGTTCCCTTCCCGCTCCCCTTTTTTGCTCCTCTTGCTTGGGCGCCTCCGCGGCTCTCTCGCTCGGCGGCGCGCCTGGGGCCCTCCCCTCTGCCCCCTCTCTCTGCCCCGTCCCCTCTCTGTCCCCCCGCTGCCTCTTCCTCTCCCGGCCTTCGCCCCGGTCCTTTTGGCCCCCCCCGGCCTTCCCTGCCCCCTGCCGTCCTCTCTTTTCCTTTGCTGTGCCCCCGTCCTCGTGGGTTTCGTTTCTTGTTTTCCTCCTCTTGGTCTTTCGCCTCTCCGCTTTTTCTCTCGCTTGGGGCCGCTCTTTGCTCCCGGCCGTCCGCCTGCCTCCCGCCCCCTTCTTCTCCTCGCCCCGTCGCCTGCTGCCCCCGTCGGGCTCCCTTTGCTCCTCCCCCCGGTTCCCCCCCCCTTGCGTCTTGCTCCTTCTCGGGTCTCGCCTCGCTCTGCTTCTCTTTGTTCCTCTCCCCCGCCTTGTTCTCTTCTTCCCCTCGCCTCGCCCCCTCGTCCCCCTTCCTTCCCGCCCCTTTCCTGCCCGGGGGGTCCCCCCCCCTTTTTCTCCTGCCCTCCCGTTCCCTCGTGTCTCTTTTTCTTTCCTCCCGGGGTCTTTCCCTGGGTTTGCCTTGGTCTCGTGTTCCTCCCGTCGTCTTGCCTGCTCCCGGTCGGTTGCTTGCTGTCCCTCTCCTGCCTCCGGCTCTGGTTGCTGGGTGGGCCGGTTCCCTGGCGTTCTCTGCCTTCGCCGTTTTTGCTCCTTCTGCTCCCGTTCTTGCTCCCCTGTGGCGCCCCGGTCTGTTTGTTCTCCCCTTCCTGCCGCGTTTCGGCCTCCCGCCTTCCTGGGGCGGTTGGCGCCTTCCCGGCGGCCCTGTCCCGCCTCCGGGTCTTTGGCGTTCCGCCGGGGTGGCCGGCGCCCCTCTTCTGTTTTCGGGGTTGTGTTTCTTGGCCGCTCTTTGGCCTTGGGTCTCTTGGGCTCTCGCCCTCTTTTCGGCTGCCCGTCCCGGCCCGCCCTCTTTGGCTTTGCCCCCGCTCTTTGGCCTTCCTTTCTTTCTTTCCGGGGTGGCGTGCTTTGGTTTTGGCGTCTTTCCTGTCCCCGGTCTGTCTGGTCCTGGCCTCTGGGTGTCCGCTCCTTCTGGCTTCCCGGGCCCGTCCCCTGTCCCCCCCGCCTGGGGCGTGGCCGGCTTTGCTCCTTTTGTTCCGGGCGGCCTCGCCTCTCCTCCTCTTGCCGCCGGCCCTTTGGGCCTCTTCGCGGGCCTCTTCCTCTGCGTGTCCGTCCGCCCCCCCCTCTCCCCCGGCTTCCGTCTGGGTCCTCTTGCCCCTGTCCTTTCCCGTCGTCTCGCTGCTGTCTTTTTTGCTGCTTTTGTTGTTGCGGGCCCTCTGTGGTCTGGTTCTGCCCCTCCCCCCTCGCCTTCTTTGGTCCTCCTCGTTCTCCCTGGGCTCCGGGCTCCTTCCCGCCCGCCCTCTCTCGCCGCGTCCGTGCTGGGCTCGCCGCCCCTCCCCGTTTCCCCGCCGCTTGGTCTCCCCTTCCTGCCCCTTCGCTTTTTCTGCTTCTCTCGGCCCTCCTCCGCCCCCGGGGGCTTCTTCCGCGCCGGCTCCCTGGCTCGTGGGGCTGGCCTCGCTGTTGGCTGGTTCGGCCCCCCGTCTTTCGCGCTCCCGCCGGCCGTGCGCTTTTTGTCCGTCGTCTGCCTCCTTTTTTTGCCCCCTTTCCCGTTGTTTTGGTCGCTGGGGCCGGCCTTGTTCGCGCCGCCGTTCCTTTTCGCCGGGCCGCCTCCCCGTCTCGTGTTGCCCCCGTCGGTGTCCCTGTTGCGTTCTCTGGCGGTGCCCTTCCCGGCGTCCGTTCTCGCGCTCCTGCTCCTGTGCCCCCTCTGCGCGCCGTGCTCCCTTGGGTGCCCTTTTTGCCTTCGCTCGTGCTCCGTTGCCCTCTGCTGGTGTTTTTCGTCGCCGTCCCCGCGGTTGGTTTCCTTTTGGCCCTGCCTCGTTTGCTCTGCTCTTCTTCTTCGGCCCCTTTGGCCTGGTGCTCGCCCTCTCTTTCGCGCTGTTTTTGCGGGTCTTGCTCCGGCTTTGGCTTCGCCCGTCGCCTTTGGCGCCTTCCCCCCTCGGCGCTCCGCCTCCCCGCCCCCCGCCGTCTCCTCCCCCTTGCTGGGCTCTCTTTCTGCTTCTTTCTTTCTTTCTTTTCCTTTCGGTCTTCGCGCCCTCCTCCTTTGCCTCCTTGCCCTTTCTTTGCCTCTTGTTTTTTCTGTCTCCGGTCGCTGCTTCCCCTCCCCGGTCTGCCCGTTCTCCTTGTCCCCCCGCTCGCCCCTCTGGCCGCCTTGGTTTCTCCCTTCCTCTTCGTCTCGCCTCTCGGGCTCCTTTTTTTCGCTCTCTTTTTTCGCGCCCCGCCGCCCGTTCCCCCTCCCCCTGCTTTTTCCTTCTCTCCCTTTCCGTCCTGCGCCTCCCCCCGTGGCGGCTCCTTCCTTCCCTTCGTCTCCGTGTTCTTCGCCTGGCTCTCGTCCTTGTTGCGCGGGTTGCCCCCCGCGGTCTCTCCGGCGTCCCCGTCCCCTTCCCCGTCCCCGCTCCCGCGCTGGCGCCTCGGGTTGCTGTTTCCCTTCTTCTCGCCTTTCCCGCTCCCCTGCCTCTCTGCTCCGCTTGTTTCTTTCCCCCGCCTCGTCTCCCCCTCCCCGCTCTCCCTTCCTCCCTCCGCTTTCTGGCTCCCCCCCGTTGCGGCGCGCTCCCCCGCCCGTCCCCCCCCCGGTCTCGGGGGTTGTTGCCCCCGTTGCCTTCGGCCTCTGGGCCCGTTGCTCCTGGCTGGGGCCCTCCTCCTTTGCTGGGTGTCGCCCTGGCTCTTTTTGCCCTCTTCTTCTCTCTTCTTTTCGCGCTTTCTCCTTCTTCCGTTTTCCTGGCCGGCCTTTCCCTGCCTTCGCTCCCCCCCTCTCGGCTTTCTCCCTCTCCCGTGCCTCCTTTCGGGCTGCGCTTTCTCCCCCTTCTCTTTTGGTCGTTCGCCCGCGGCCTTTTTTGTTTCTGTCTTTCCGGCCTCTGCGTGTGTGCCTTGTTCGCCTTGCTCCTCGTGCTCGTCCCGCGCCCCCCTCTGTCCTCTTGCTCCCGCTCGCTTTTTCCCTCGTCGGCTCCCCGTTCTCGTCTTTGCCCCCCGCCCTCTCTGCCCTCCCTCCTGCCCTCGTGGCCCTCTGCTTTCTCTTGCCTCGTTCGCCCCCCTGCCCGGTCCCTCCCCCTTTTCCCGCCTCCGGCGTTCGTCCCTTCGCCCTGCCCCGCTTTTTCTTCTTTTCCCCTCCTGTTTCTGCTTCTTTTCCGCCCCCGGCCCCGGTTTCTTTGTTTTGGCTTTTGCGTCCTTCTTCTCTTCTTGCTCTCGCTTCCTTCCCTCCGTGCTGCTCCCCGGGTTCTTCCTCCGCGCCCCCTTGGCCTCCCCTTGGGGTTTTTCTTGCGCCTCCTCCTCCTCGGGGGTGTCGTCTCCCTCTGCGGTTTTCCTTCCTTCCTCGGGTCTTCCCCCGCGCCTTCCTCTCCCCCCCGCCGCCTTCCCTCCCTCCCCCGCGCTCCCGCCCCCCTCGGGCCCGCGCCGCTTCCCGCGGCCTTGCCCGCTCCCCCTCCCGCCCCCTGCGCCCCCTTGCTGTTTTGGCCCTCTCCCCCTCGCGTTCTCGGCTTTTTTTCTTCTTTCCTCGCCTCCCTCCCCGCCGCTTGCCTCCCCCCGCCCGTCCTCCGTTTGTTTGCCCCTTTCTCTTCCCTCTCCGTTGTCCTCCGCCTTTGTGTGCTTTTGCTTGCGCTGTCCGCGCTGCCCTTCTCCTCTCCGGTTCTCCGCGGGGGCGCTCTCTTGGTTTCCCTCTCTCCCTCCCGTGTCTGCTTGGTTCGCCGCCCGTCTCGCGCTTCCGGCGCTTGCCGCTGCTCTCCCTCGTCCCTCCGTCCCTCCCCCTGTTCCCCTCTTTTCTTGTCTCGGCGGCCTTCCGCTTCCCTGTTTTTTCGTCCCCGTCGCTCCCGGCTTTGCTCTGCCTTTTTCCCCGTCCGCCTGTTCCTGCGGCTTTTTCTTCGGTTCCCTCTCTCCTGCCTGCCGCTCCCTTTGGTTGGTTCCTCCGCTCGGTTCCTCGCTGGTCGGCCCGTCTGCTGGTTCTCCTGCTGCTCCTGCCTGTCTTTCGTGTTTCTCTCCCCGGTGGGTTTCCCCGCCCCCGCGCCTTCCCTTGGGTTCCCGGCGTGGTTCTGGCTGTCTTGCCTGCCTCTTTTGGTGTCCCGGTTCTTCTTTCCCTTGGGCCCCCTCGGTTCTTGGGCCGTCCCCCTTGTCCCCGGCGTCCCTGCCGCTCTTCCTGTCCTCGGCTCGCCTTTCGTCGCGTTCTTGCGTGGCCGTGCTCGTGTGGGCCCCTCCCCTTTCCCGCGGTTTTCTCGTTTCCCCCTTTTGTCTTCCCCTTCTTCCTGCCGTCTTTCTGTTCCTGCCCTTCCCCGCTCCGTCCCCCGGTCTTTCTGGCCCTTTCTCGCGCCGGGCGCTCCTCGCCCTTTCCCCTCCCTCTTTCTCCCCCTTGGTCGCGGCCCCCCCCCCGTCTTTCCTTGCTCCCCCTCTGGCTTCTTGCCCCGCCTCGGCCCTGTCTTTGGCTCTTTCCCTTCCCCTCTTTGTGTCCCCTCCCTCCTCCTCTTGTGGGGTTCCCGGGCCTTCTCTCCCGCTCCCCTGGCTTCTGGGCGTGTGTGCCTTGCCCTCTTGCTTGTGCCCTGTGGCTCTCTTTTCTCTGCCCCCTTCGCCTTCCGCCCCCCTGTGTCTTTGTTCTCCCCCCCGTGTCCGCCCCTGCCGCGGCTCGGCTGGTTCGCTTGCCTCGCCCGTTTTCTCTCTGCTCCCCCCTCCCCTCTCCTCGTGTCGTGCGTGCCTCGGCTCCGTCCGCTCCCGTCTCCGTCTCCTCCGTGCTGTGGCCTGGGCCCCCTTTTTTCTCGCTTTTCCTTCCCTTTCTCTCGTCTGGCCCTGCCTCCCTTTCCTTTGCCTTGCCCCGCGTTCTGCTCCTCTCGGCGTGCCCCCGGGCTCTCCCGGCGCCCCGGGGCTCGCCTCTCTTCGTCCCCGTCCCCTCTTTGTCTGTCCCCCGGGCTCGCGCTCTTTTGGGGCTCCCCGCCCCTTCCTTGCCCCGCTCTGCGCCCCCCCCCGCCCTTGCTCCTGCTCCCCTTTGTCTGTCCGCCTCCTTGGGTCTTGCGCCTTTCCTTCTCCGCCCTGCCCTGTTTGCCCTGCCTCCTTGCCCCTCCGGCCCCTCCGTCCCCTTCTTCCCGCCGCCTCCTTCCTCTCTGTCTCGCTCGCCCTCCCCTCTTCCTTTTTCCTTCTCGCGGGGTCCCTTTTTTTCTTCTTGCTCGCGCCGGCTGCTGGCCCCTTCTCCTGTCCGGTTCTTTCGGGGGCTGGCTCTCTCCGCCTTCCCCTCTCCCCCTCCCCCCCCCCTGCCTTGCCTGCTCCTGTCTTCCCGCGCCCCGTTGGCTCCCGGGCTGGGCCCTCCTTCTTCCGGCGCCCCTGCCTGGCCCCCTGCTCTTTTCTCTCTTTTTCCCGTCGTCCTTTTCGGCCCTCTTGCGTGTCCTGTCGGCTTCGCGGTTTTCGCCCCCTCCCTGCTTGGTGCCCCCGCCGCTCCCTTTGCCCCCCTTTGGCCTCTTCCCTGCCTGGTCTTTCTTTCCCGTCTTTCCCCTCCTTCGTCCCGTCCCCCTCCGTTCTTCGGTGTTCTTTTCCTGGTTTCCGTCCCTGCGGGCTTCTTCCCCGTCCCCTTTTTGGCGCCTGTTCCTCCCTTTCCCCCCCCTTTCGCCGTCCCGTCGCCCCCCCGTCTTTTTGCTTGGTCCTGTCGCGGCCCTTTGGTTGGGTCTTGGCGCCCCCTTCCCTCTTGCTCCCTCCCTCCCTTTCGGTCTTTTTTCCTTTTTCCCTTGCTTCCCTTGTGCCCTCCCCTCTCCTGCTGTTTGTCTCTCGGGCCTCCTCCCTTCCCCGTGCCTTCTCCCTCGCTCCCTCTCTTCTGGGGCTCTGGCTTCTCCTTCTGTTCCCCCTTTCCCCTCGCTTTTCGTCGTTTTTTCGCCCTCCCCCTGCCCTCCCCTCCTTTTTCGGTCCCTCCGTTGTGCCCTCCTTTTCTCGCCCGTCCCCTCTTTGTTTTCCCTCTTCTCTCCGCCCCTGCTCTCTTTTCCGCCGCTCCTCTTGCCTCTTCTTCCCCGGTCCCCCCTGTCTGTCTCTTCGCCCTTTTGCGGCCCCTCTCTCTTTGGGCGCCCCTTCTGCTTGGTCTCTCCCCTCGCCTTTCCTCCTTTGTTTTTTTTTCTTCGTTTCGTCCCTTTTTTCTGCCCCGTCCCCCGGGGTCCCGTCCCCTTGTGTTGCTTCTCCTCGCCCTGTCCGCTTTCCTCTTCCGCCTGTCTCCCCGGCCTCCCCCTTCCCTTCCGGGCGGCCTCCTGCCGTGCTTCCTTCGGCGTTCCGCTTCCCTTTGTCCCGCTTTCTCGCCCCCGTCTTTCTTGTTTTTCCTTCTCCTTCCCCTCCGCCTGCCTCCTCTGCTTTGCCTTTCGCCCCGGCCTCCCTCCCGCCTCTCTCGGCTCCTTCCCTCTTGCCCGTTCTTGGGGGTTTTTCTCCCCTCCTCGCTTCCTTTCCCTTTGTCCTCCCCTCCCCCCTCTCTTGGTTCTGTCCCGGTCCTTCTCTGTTGTGTCTTCTCCCCGCTTTCCCCCGCCGGTGGTCCGCTGCTGTCTTGCGCCGTTCCCGCTCCCGGCCCCCTGCTCCCCTCGCTGCGTTGCGCCTTCCCTCTCGCTTCCTTCTCCCTCCCCCTTCTTTCCCCTTCCTTCCCCTTTCCTGTCCTGCTTCTTGCCTCCCTCTTCGGGTCGCCTCTTCGTGTGGTCTTTTCTCCGCTTTTGCCCGTGTCCTCCCTGTTCCTTCTCTTTCGCCCCGCCCCGCTCTGCGCCTTGCCCTCCCGCTTGTCTCGGCTTGCCCTTTCCTCCGCGGCGCTCGCCTCCCCGTCCCTCCTCCCGCCGCTTCCTCTCTGCTCTTGCTTCCCCCCCTTCCCCTCTCGTGTCCGCGTCGCTCCTGTGCCTTTCTCTCGCCCCTCGTCCCTCTTCTTTGCTCCGCTGCTTGCCTTCTTTCTTTCTCTTGCCCGCTCTTCCGTGTTTCCTTCTCCCCCCGCCTTTTTTTCGGGGGTCTCCCGCCCTTCTGTGGCCTCGGGGTTCCCTCTCGTCCGCCCCTTCCTCGTCTCCCGCTTCTCCGCCTCGCCCGTCCTGCTGCCTCTCTTCCCCGCCCGGGCCCTTTTCTCCTCCCTTCTGCTCGTTGCCTCCCTTGCTCCCTTGCTGTCCGCCTCGCCTTTCCTGCGGCGGTTTGCGCCGCCCCTGGTGTTCCTCTTCTTGTCCCCCTGCCTCCCCCCGTCCCGGCCGCGGCCCCGCCCCCCCCGCCCCCTCCCCTCTGTCCCCGTCCCCCTGGTCTTGTTGCCCCTTGCTTGCCCCTGCCTCCCTCCCTTTGGCCTTCTCCGTCCCCTCTTCCGTGCGCTCCGCCGTCCGGTTTTGCGTGCCCCCTTTTTGGTCTCCGTTTTGCCCTCTTTTCTCCTCTCCTCCCTCTGCGTCCGCGGTCTCTGGCTCTCTCCCTTTCCTGTCCCCCCGCCTCCTTTCTTTTTCTTTGTCCTTCGGGTTCTTCCGCGCGTTCTTTTCCCCCGCTTCGCCTTGTCTTTGTTTCTGTCTCGGGTTCGCCCCCTTCCTCTCCTTCGTCCTCTCCTGCGGCTCCGTCGCCCGTTTTCCCCCTTTTTCGCCCGGCGGCTCTTCTTTTCCTCTTTTTCCTTCCTTCCCTTCCTTCTGCCTTGCTTCTTGCCCTTTGGCCTTGTCCCTTCCCCCCCTCTTGCGGCCTCCCCTCGCCCCTCTCTCCTCGCTCGCCTCCTTCGCCTCTTTCTTGCGCCTTCTCTCCCTTCTCCGTCCTCTCGTTGCCTCCTCCCGCCTTCCTTCCCTTTTGCCTCTCTCCCCGGGTCGGCTCCGTCTCCCCCTGCGCCGGCTCCTTCCTGCCCCCTCCCTCGCCTTCGGTCCTCGTTCTCTCCCCGCCCCCGGCCCCTCCCCTTGGGCCGTGCTTCGGTCCTTCCCCCTTCCTGCCCCCCTTTTTGTTCTTTCCTTTGCGGTCCCCCTCCTTGGTGTCCCCCTCCTGGCGGCCGCGTGCTCTTCGCCCCCCCGTCCTTTCGCTTTTTTTTTTCCCCCTCGCCGGTTTCGGCTCTCCTTCGGGTCTTCGCCGGCTTCCCCTCTCCCCCCCTTTCCCCGCCTCTTCTTTCTCGTCGCGCTTCTCGGTCTGTCCTTCTCCCTTGCGCCGTCGCCCGGCTTCCCCTTCCCCTCCCCCTCCCTTCTCGGCCTGTGGTGGTCGTTCGCCTCGCTTCGTCGCCCCGGGCGCCTTCTCCTTTTTCCCTTTCCCCCGTTCTCTCTCGTCCTTTCCTCTTTCGTCTCTGTTGCCGGGTTCCCCCCCCCCTCTTTTTGGTTTTCCCGCTGTTTCCTCCCGTTTTGGCTCCCCCCTCTCGTCCCCGTCTTTTCCCCCTGTTTTCCGTGCTGTTCGTCGCCGCTCTTCGCCCTGTTCCTTTTCTCTTCCTGTCCGCCTTTCGTCTCGCCGTTCTTCTCTCCGCCCTCGTGTCTCTCCCCCTGCTGCCCTCCCCTTCGTGGTTTCTCCCCTTTGCCTCTCCTCCCCTGCTCTTTCCCCCTTCTTCTCCGGTCTCTCCGTGCGCCCTCCTCTCCTCCTCCTTCCTCGCTCTCCTTCCCGTCCCTTTTCCTCTCCCTCTCGCCCTCTGTCGTGCTTTCCTTTTCTCCTCCCTCTGGGGCTCCTGCCCTCTTTTCGTCCCCTTTCCCTGTCTCCCTTCTCGTGCCCTGGCCCCCCCCTTCTCGTTCCTTTGGGCTTTCCCTCTTGCTCCCTGCCCCCTGCCGCCTTGTCCTCCTCTCGTCTTCTCCTCCCGTTCTCCCGTTTGCGTTCTTTCCCCGTCCGTCCCCTTCCCGCTCTGCTCCCTTCCGCTCTTTCTCGCGGCCTCTTTGGTCCTGCTTCTTTCCTCCCCGCCCCCTCCTGTCCCCTCTGCGCCTCTCGGCGCTTCCTCGCTCCTCTGCTTCGCCTCCCCTTCCTTTTCGCGCCCCGCTGTTGTCCGCTCCCTTCCCCGGGTCTGCGGTTGGCTCCTCTCCTTTTTTCCTCTCTTTTTCCCCTGCCCCCGGGGCGCCGCCCCCCCGCCTCTTCTTTGTTCCCCGGGCCCCCCCTTTTTTTGTTCGTTCCCCGGCCCCGCCCTCTTTCCCTTCCTTTTCCCGTTCTCTTCTGCCCGCCTCCCTTGCGTTTGTCTCGGCCTTTTGGCTGCTGCTCTTTGCCTCGCTTTTCTGGCTCCCTTTTCTGCTCCTCCCTCTTTCCTCCCGTCTTCTCCCGGTTTCCCGCCCGCGCCCCCTCTTCGGGGGCTCCTTTCCCCGCCCCCCTCCGTGTTTCTGCCGGTCTTCCTGTCCCTGGTTTCTCTGGCCCTCTCCGTCCCCTCTTTTTCCCCCCCGCCGCCCCTTTCGTGTCCTTGCTCGTCTCCCCCCGCTTCTCTTTGTCTCGCTGTGCTCCCCGTCGGTTCCCGTGCTTGCCGCGCGTCTCTCCCGCCCCTCCTCTTCCCTCTCTCCGCTCTTCCCTTCCTTCGGCCTCGCTGTTGTTTCCGCCCTCTGGTTCTTTTGGGGTTCTCGTTGCTGGTTGTTTCGCCCTTCCCTCTCTCCTCCCCCCTGGCCCTGCGCGTTTCTTCTCCTCCCGCTCCTCGCGCCTCCCCCGCCCCGCTTGCCCCCGTTCCTTCCTCTCTCCCTGTCTGTCCGTCCTGCCTCCTCTCTTGCCCTTGCCGCCCTCGCGTCTTTCCCCTTTTCTCTCGTTTCTTTGCCCTTCTTCTCTCCTTTGTTTTGCTCTCTCCCTCCCTGGCCTCGGTCTCTCTTCTCTCTCTTTCTCGTTCTCCCTTCTCCCTCCTTCTCGTTTTTCTCGCCTCCCGCCCTCCTTCTTTTCCTTTCTGTTTCTCGTCTCGGCTCCCTTCCCCTTGCCCCCTCCCCCCCTTTTTCGCGGGCGCCTCTTTGCTCTTTCCCTCTCTCCTTCCGTTGTTGGGTTCGCCTCTGCCTTTTCCGCCTCCCTGCCCCGCTTCCTGGTTCCTTCCGCCCTCCCCCCTGCCTTTTTCGCCTTCCTCTTCCCGCGCCTTGTCTCCCTTCCTGGGTTCCTTCGTTCCCCTCGTTTCTCTCTTCCTGGTTCGGTCTGCCTTTGCCCCTGGCGCTCTTCGTGGCCTTTGTTCTTGCGTCCCTCCTCTTCCTCTTTCTTGGCTCGCCGCTCTTTTTGTTGTTCTCTCCCCCCTTCGGGCTGCCTCTCCCTCTTGCTGCTTTCTTCGCTCCCTTGTTTTTTTCTGCTCTTTTTTCGCGCCCTTCCCTCTTCGCTTGGCCTCCTCTCGCCTTGCTCTTTTCGCTCTCTTTCTCTCCCCTTCCGCTTCTCCCCCTCCTTGCCCCTTGCGCTTTCCCCTCCCCCTCCTCCTCTGCTTTCTTTGTTTTTCTGTCTTCTGCCCCCCCGCTTTCCGTTGCTCCCCTGCTCTGCCCCCTCGCTCCTCTCTTCCCTCTTTCTTTTTCTTTTGCTTCCGCTCCTGCGCCGCGCTGCGTTGGTTCTCGTTCTCTCGTTCTTCGTTGCTCCTCTCGGCTCCGTCTTTTTTTTCTCCCCTTCCCCCCCTCCCCGCGTCCCCCCCTCCGCCTCGCCCTTCTGTCCCTGGTTCCTCTCTTTTTTCTTCCCCCCTCTCGCCTTGCCCCCGTTTTCCTTTTTGTTTGGCTTCCTTCTCCCCCCTGCCCGCGTGTTTTCTTCCCTCCTTCGCCTTCGCTCCCCCGCCGCGCCCCTGCCGGTTTCTTCTGCTTCGTCTCCCCCTCTCCCCCTTTTGCTCCCTCCTCCCCTCGCTCGTTCGCCCTGGCTCGGCCCCCTCCTCCCTTTTTGCTCGCCTCGTTTGGCGGGGCCCCCTCCTTCTCGGCTCCCTTCCCCCGTGCCCTTTCTTTTCCGTCCCTCCGCCCTGCCCTTTGGCTTTGCCTTCCTTTTGTCTCTGCCTGTTCCGTCCCTTCCCTCGCTTTTTTCCTCGCCTTCCGGCCTGCCCCTCTCTTTTTTCCTTGTCCCGCTCTCCCTTCTGCCCGCCTGTTCGGGTTTCCCTCCGGTTTTGCCCTTCTTGTCCTCGCCCTGTTGCGTTTCCGGTTTCTCCCCTTTCCTTCTTTTTGTCCCTTCCTCTGTCCTTCTTCGCGTCTTCGTGCTTTCCCTTCTCTTCCTCCCTTCGGCCCTCCCCTCTCGCTTCTGCTTTGCCTCCGCTCGCTTCTTTTTTGCCTCTCTCTCTGTGCCCTTCCTTCGCCCCCCGCCGCTCTTCTCCTCTTTTTTTGTCCCTCCTTTTTGCTCCCTCTCTTCTTTTTTTCTCTTCTTGTCGCCCTTCCGCCTCCTTTTTTGCTTGTGTCCCCCCCCGGGCCTGCTGCCTTTGGCTTGTCCCCCGTCTGCCCCCCGTGGCTTTCTTTTTTGTCCCCTGCTCCCTCCCTCCTCTCCCTCTCCTGCTCCGCCCTCTGTGTCCTTCTTTCTCTTTCTCTCCCTTCTTTTTTTCCCCTCCGCTCTCTTTTTGCTTCCTCCGTCCTCTTCCTTCTCTTTCCTTCTCCCTCTCTCTCCTCGTCTTCTTCCGTTCCGGCTCTCTCTTTTCCCCCCTGGTTCTCTGCCCGTGGGTCGTTTTCTCGGCTCCCCGCGCCCTCGCGCTCGGGGTTTTCCTTTTTTTCCCGCCGTCCCCTCGTTGCCTTCGGCTTTCCTCCTCCTTCCCTTTCCTTTCTTGCCCTCCCTCTTGTGCCTCGCCTTTGCTGCCGCCGCCTCCCCTCCTTTCCCCCTTGGCTCCCCTGCTCGCTCCGGCCTGCGTTCTCGTCTCCTCCGTGTTTCCTCGTCCGCCCGGCCCCGCCTCTGCTCGCCCCCTTTTCGTGCTTTGTGCGCCGCCCTCGCTCTCTGTTGCCCTCCCGCCTCTCCTTTCGTCTTCCTTTTCTTTCTTCTCCTCCGGTTCCCTCCTCCTCCTCCCTGCTCCCCTTTCTTCCCGCCGCGCTCTCGCCTCCTTTTTTGCCTGTCCCGCCCTTTCGCGTCCGTGCCCTTCTCCCCTTTGTGTCCGCCCTCCGCTCTGTTCTCTCCCTCGGCCCCTGCTCTTTCCCCTTCTGCCTCGCCCTCGTCTGTCCTCCTTGTGGGGCTCCTGGTCGCTGCCCGGGCCCCCGTTCCTCTTCTTTCTTTTTCCGCTTTTCTCTTCCGCTTCGCCCTTTTTCTTCCTCCCCCTCTGCTCCCCCGGCTTTTTTTTTCGTGCCCGTGTCCCCGTTCCTTCCTCCTCTTTTTTCTTTTGTCCGTGTCCCGCCGCCGCCCCCTTCTCTTTCCTCCGGCGCCGCCTCCTCCCCTTCTCCCTCTCTTTCTTCCTTTTTCGCCTTCTTCTTCCCCGTGCCGGCTCCCCCCCGGGGTTGTGGGTCTTTTTCTCCCCCTTGGGGCCCTCCCTTCCCCCCCCCTGGGGCTGGTCTCCCGGGTTCCTCCCTCCTCCTCTTCCTCCCGGCCGCTTCCCTCGCCCCCGCTTCGCTCCGGCTCTCCCCCCCTTTTCTGGTTCCCTCCCCCTTCCCCCCCTGTCCGCCTGTTGCTGCGCCGTTTTTGGCTCTCCCCCGGCCCTCCCCCGCCGGTCCTTTTCCTGTGGCCGCTTTCCCCTCTTTTGCCTCCGTTTCGCTCCCGCCCCCGCTGCTCTCGCTCCTTGTCCCCCCTTTCCCGTGTCCTTTCTCTGTTCTGTCTGGCTGTGCCTCCGGGCCTCTCGGTTGCCGTCGCTTCTTCTTTTTGCTCCCTCCCCCCCCTTCCCCCCTGTCCCCGCTTCTTCCCCGCCTCCGGCTTTCTGGCTGTCGCTGCTGCTCTCTCTCCCGCTGGCTCTTCTCTCTCTCGTCCCCTGCCGTCCCCCTGCCTGGCTCTCTCCTCTCGGCCTCCCCCTCTGCCGCCTCCCTCCTCTTCTGCTCTTCTCTCTCCTCGGTCTTCCCGTTCCGTCCTCTGGCTTCTGTTCTTCCTGTCGCCTTCCGCCCGCCTGCCTCTCTGCCCTTCCGTTGCTCCTTCCCCTCTTCCGGGTCCCGTCGGCGCCCTCTCTCTTTTTCCCCGGGGCCTTTTTCGCCTTCCCCCTGCTTCGCTTTCCCTTCGCCTCTGCCCCTCCCCTGCCCTGTGCCTCCCCGTCCTCCTCTCTGGGCGCTTCTGGTTCTGTCGGTGCTTGCCCCCTTTTGTCTTCTCCCTCTTCCTCTCTCTTTCGCGTCCCTCCTTTGCTCTGCGGCCCTCCTGCCCTCCCTCCCTTGCTGCCGTTCCTCTTCCGTTTTCTGTTGCGGTCTCTCCTGTCGCGGTCCTCCCCTTGGCTCCGTGCTCGCTTTCTCGGTTTCGTCGTCCCCCTCCTTGGTTCCTTCCCCTTCCGTCCCTCCCTCGTTCCCCCGCCCTCCCCGGTCGGGCCTTTCCCCTTTTTCTCGGCCCTTCTGTCCCCGCCCCCTGGTCTCTCCCTTCTCGCCCCTCTGGGCTGTCCCCTCTCTCTCTTCTCCCCCTCCCCCTCGTGTCTGCGCCCCTGTCTGCCTTTCGCTTCGGGTCGTCTTCTCTGGTTCTGCTTCTCCCCTCTCTGTCTTTTTTCTTCCGTCGCCCCTCTCTTTCC